>PVJI01019982.1:0-29791 GCA_004026765.1 Micronycteris hirsuta
GGTCAGTGGCATACAGCAAGTGACAAGGGCATGTCTTCAAAAAACGTACTGTTCACATTCTGAACAGTAAGCGTTCTTAGATCGATGGGATTGTTTTCTCTGGAGAAAGCATTCTCCTACCAGTTGTGTTACGGTTATTTCATTATCTGACAAAATTAAGAACAATGCATATAAATCAAGAACAGTGACAAAAGTTTAAAAGTCCAATTGGAAGTACATAAAGTCTTCTCTCCTAAATTTATATTTTAAACTAAACTGTACTATTCGTAATATACTAAAAGGGAAAAGAAACCTTACATTACAGTACCTGTAATAATATGGCTAGAAGGATAGATCAGACTCACACTTCCTTTGATAGACCAAATTCTTCTGACTTGTCAATTATTTGTCTTCTTAACTATATCAGTCTAACTTTAATGATGCTAAATTATTCTACACAACTTCAAGTAGACTAGATATACAAGGTTCACAGTCTGTGGGATTATTTCATTTACTTAATAAAAGATTGTTGAGCTCCTACTGTGTGGTGTGTATTGTTATAAATTATAGTGATATAGAAGTGAACAAATAAAGTCTCTGCTCTTATGGCTTATATTCTAGAGGAGGAAATCATATGATAAATAATATAGCATTTGTCAGATTATGATACATGGCATTAAGAAAAGTAAAAAGGTACAAAGATAGCAGTGATGGGCAGGCGTTTCTGAAAGGCCGACATTTATACAAACACTGACTGAAGTGGGGAGCTGAACCACGATGACGACCTGGAGCAGAGCTCAAGGTGGAGGACAGAGAGTGCAGCATGGCCCTGCAGCAGGTGCCTCCTGCGTGTGTTTTAGAGGCTGGTGAACAAGAAGTTGGAAGGGGCTAAGTCTTCAGGTTCTTGTGAAACCATGGAAAGAACTTTGAGTTTTTACAAGTGAGATAAGTAAGCCATGGAAAGATTTTGAGAAAGGAACAGCTTTGTAAAATTATAATTTTGGCATTTGTGTAAAAAATATATCATTGTGAGAAGTCTGTAATGGTTCATGTAGGCTAAGAAATAGCACTTTGTCAGTATTCTGGAAGCCTTTTCCAGGGCCACTCTCTGTACTTTAAAGTTACCGAACTTTTAAAATTATTTATTTACTTATTTTTATTCTTTATTAAAATACAATTAGCATACAATATTATAAAAGCAGGCATATAGATCAATGGAACAGAATAGAGAACCCAGAAATAAACTCACACTTTTATGGTTAATTAATATTTAACACAAGAAGTAAGAACATGAAAATGGGGTAAAAAAAGAGTATATTCAATAAATGGTGCTGGGAAAACTGGACAGATACGTGCAAAAAAATGAAACTAGACCACCTCTTTACATCATACACAAGAATAAACTCAAAATGGAAGAAAGACTTAAATGTAAGTCTCAAAACCATAAAAATTCTAGAAGAAAACATAGGCAGTAAAATCTTGGATATTTCTCATAACAATGTTTTCTGGTTTTGTTTTGATATATCTCGATGGGCAAGAGAAAGGAAAAAAATATATCAAACTAAAAAGCTTTTGCACAGCAAAACAATCCATAAAATAAAAACAACCCACTGAATGGGAGAACATATTTGCAAATATATCTGATAGGGGGTTAATATCTAAAATTTGTAAAGAACTTATAGAACTCAACATCAAGGAAACAAACAACCCAATTTAAAAAATGGGGAAAGGACCTGAATGACGCTTCTGCAAAGAGGGCATACAGATGGCTAACAGAATATGAAAAATTTAAATTTTTTAAGAAACAAAATGGTTACTTTTGTTGCTTTAATACATGAATGAGTATATTTTAAATAATTGGGTAAAAGAGCAGCATATGAAATTGAACTAAATAACTTTTTTTATTTCTATTGTGGTTGATGGCGTGGACTCAAACTAGGAATTGGATAGAAGGACGTGTCTTAGTTAAATGATTTCTAAGTGTGAAAAACTATTTTCACTTGGGAGATCCTTACACATATATAGTACACATTATGCAGGATATTACTGTTAATGTAAGAATGGCAGTCTCTCCATCACATAATATCCTCCAGCTCCCACTGTGGCTTAAATATCCAATTCAGTTTCTCCTCACGAAGCTCATAAAGTACAAATAAAGGTGTGTATTTGTTCTGAGTGAATAATGGGCAATTTGATTTTGGTATGCAGTTTATTGTGTTCCTTGTAATGTCAGTCATTATTCTATTTGATGTGCATAGCATTCTCAGATTGATACATTTAAAATTAATGAGGCATTCGTCCTCCCTGTGAAGAAACTAATACGGAAATTTTATCCCAAATGAATTATGTAGATGGAATTAAAACAAATCAGTTTTATTTTGAAATAGATATTTTCTGAATTCAAAGGCATCCTAAAATGCATTACTAATTTAATCTGAGGTTTTGGAAAAGACGATGAGTAATTTTAACTCCCAACTGAATAAAAATGCTTGGAAAACTGGTGGCAGGGATTCATCCATAGATGTTAAAGTTGACACAATTTTCTCCCCAGTTTTGTCCTCCAAAGGAATAATTAGTTGAATATACAGCACTTATTAGGTGTCTCATATGTGCCAGACTCTAGGTAGTTACTAGGACATCAGTAAGTACCTAGTGTGTTCTCAGGTTACAATTTATCAAGGGACAACTTTATATATACATCTAAGAAGTATTAGAGCCAGCAAGGTTTACAAGCTAGACTATATAGCAACTTTGTGTGAATTAGAAGAAAGAACCTCACTTTTAAGATGACTAAATTAAAACAAGCTCTTTCTCTAAAAAAAGGTAGTCTTATTACTGGATGGTTCAGAAAATTGGAGGCATCTTTGGGTATAAAAAGGCACCCTCCTCCCCTCCACCACCTTTTTGCCTCCCTGGAGGCAAAATGCAGCCCTCTGCTAGAACAGGGGCTTAGGAAGTGGAATACTGATGGAGTTTATGTTGCCATTCTCTCCCCTTAGCACCTTTCTGCAGTGCCCAAACTGCACAACTATATCCATGATAGGCCCACAGTCAATGGTTCTCACAGTGGGAACCCTAAGCAGACAATTGTGCCCGCCAGTATTTTGGGACATCTCCCCGTGGGACTGGGTATTTGAATATCAAACATGAGAGCTAAGAGGTAATTTTTGACAACCACTGAAGAGCTAGGCAGTTTCAGTAAGAAGGAAAAAGGTAGAAATGTGGCATTTTCACATTTTGTATAGTAGCAAGAAATTTGATAGGGCTGGCATAAAAAAGTCATAGTTGGAAGTGATATGAATTGTGCCTAGAAAGAAAGTCTGTTGCTTGATTATAAAGAATCTGAAATGCCCAATAAGAAGTTTGGACTAAACAAACAAAGTTTGAATTACCCTTGGACAGAAATGAGGAAATGATATGAGGGATATTTGAATTAGCAAAACATTCCATTTAGAAACACTTACAAGTAGAGTAAAGATAGGGCAGCTGATCATGGCTTTGACTTGCAATGTGGCAGAAACAGCTCATCTCTTCTATGGCAAAGACTGGCATATGTGATGGAAGAATAAATGGCACCATTAAAAGTGAGAATCCATTGACCCATTTCAATTTTTCGTAAGGACATTTCTCTAAATAGGCCTATTTTAGTGTCACTGTCAAGTAATAGGTAAAATAAATAAATAATTAAATAAAGAGGCTATATGAATAATAGAAAATATATGAATACAAAACCAAGGAATTATTCATAAAGACCTATGAAACTTTAAGAGGATGTCAACCTTATAAGGGCTAGTACCTCATTAACTAAAGATTTTGCACATATTCACTGCTATATAATAGTTTTCATGCCAGCTTGGTACATCATAGATATTTTTGAAAGGAACGTCATTTAATTATACTGGTAAAGGGTTGACTTTTTGTGTAGTTGTGGTAATTTTATAACCACAGAACGATTTTACTTTTCTTTAATGCTTTAATGTCAGTACTATAATATTGTACTTTTGATTATTCTGGTACAAATTTATCTTCTCAAATGCACTTTAAATTCAACTTCTTAAAATATATTTTTAAAATACATGTTCAAGATGAATACATTGCAGGTTCAGATTGAAGAGGAACTAATTCATGATCTTTAAAAATGACCTATTACTTGAGTACCTGTTCCTGCTCAGTGAGAAAGTTAACTTTTAATTTCATCAAAGAAAACACCTCCAAAAACAATAATGACAAATGATCTTCTTTAATATACTTATATTTCCCGAGGTTCATTCACAGTGTTGTCCTTTGTCGTCTTCTTTTCCTCGGCTTCTGCGGTGCATTCACTGTGAGCATAGGCTCTGGGATGATGTTTTTCCCAATTACTTCTTGTGCATCAGGCAGAACGCTGAACATGGGGATCAGCAAAGGGAGGCTTTAATTCATTTTATCATAAAAAGGAATGCACGAATTTTTAAAAATGCAATTGACTAATGTGGGAAAAAGGAATGCTTTTCTAAATTGCACTTATCTGTGGGTATAATCACTGTTTGGATTTGAGTGTATTTATTTTTATGGATACATATATACACACACACACACAAATAGGAAATTCTGATTAGCTTTGATTGTCACTGTTTCAGTGTCCATTCAATACTGAGGTCTATAATAGATTCTTGAGTTTGACAGGATTTTGTTTTGCTTTTCAAGTTTAGAAACCATAGATAAATAAAACCATAAATAATATCACACTATTGTCTGCATATATTTCATTAAGGTTCATTATTATCTGAGGTTCCTTGTGTTTAAAAGTTCAGAAATTATTTACTAAAAGCATACCTTTGCTCTATAGGTGATGAAAGATTTAATTTAAAATAATCTGTGGAAAAATTAGCAGCTCAATCGGAGAAGAATGATAGTGGAGACAAGGAGGTATGTTAAGGGATATGTCTAAGGAGAGGAAATATACTCAGTAACAACGCAGCCAGGGAACGGAAATATCACTCATTGCTGCTCAGTTTGCGACATTAGTCACTTTTTGCTGAAAGTTAGGTCTGAAGACCTAGTAACAGTTCATATAGTCTACATTTATCACGACCCGAGCTCTCTTCTAATCTCAAATTCAAACTGTCAACTGATAATGACTTTGGCTGGATTTACTGGTCAGTATCCAGTACGGGGTGCTTCCGCTAGAACGCTCCTGCCCTCAGCCCTTAGATCTCCGCGCTTCCTCTGCGCGCGCTTTGGGGCGGAATCTGTCACTGATCCAAATCAGCCACGTCAGCGGCGGTAAACCGCTGTAGCGCAATGAATGGTAACAGCTGCGAAAGGAATTTCTCGAAATGTATCTGTAACTATGGGAAGCATTTTGGGTATTTTTAAATAAGGACAATGCGCCGCAAAGGCTCCGTTTGTGGGCTCGCGTTAGAAGACCTGTGAGCCCAGGCAACGGAGTCTTCGGTAGATTGAATTATTGACCCAGCTTCTTGCCCTCTCCCATAACCCTGCCTTTTGGTATTATTTTTTTTAGGTTGAAGAAAATGTTTTAATAGATAATACTATAATATTAATGTAATCTTTATACCAATGAAGTTGTAAAATGTAATTTTTGTACGAGAAACGGGCCTACAAAATGAAAGTGACTAGGCCCATAAGAGTCAGTAAAGCCAGCCTCTGGGCTCCGATGGCCATGCTTTGCCTGGAGCGCAGGTGTGGGCTCAAGCTCCTTTGGCCTTTCTACCTGCTGGCCCTTGCTTGAGACCCATTTCAGCAGCTTTAATGCTCCTGTTCATCTCGGCCTGTGTAGTCACTCAGACTTCGATGCCAAATGCTGTATGCTTTCCCAGGAATGCAAGCCCACATCTTTTTCTCAGCTCCTCAGAAGCCCTGCAAGATATATTCCTGCTCTGTGTTGCCATGTTGAAGCTAGCGGAGCTGTGATGACCTATGTTGGGAGACAACTCAGAGCGGCCAGAGACACGTGGTGAAAAGGTGATGTGGCCTGATGATGAGAGGCCCTATGATGACCCGTTAGTCTCATGGTAGCGCAAAGAGGGGCCGTGGTGATGTAAGAGGAGTGTGACGGTGCAAGAGGCGCATGATGAAATGGGAGACTTTGGAACGAACACATGGCTTGGTTTCCAGTTTCCCCTCTGGATCCTCCAGGTGATGGCATTTGCATTCCACCAGGACCTCTCAGGACTTGGGGCTCAAGGCTTTCTCTGAGCCAATCCACTGATTCCTTCCTTTTGGTACTTAGGTTTTCCCTTACCCAAAGGAATTTTGAAAAACTATGCACCTGCTCACACACTAAAGTTGACATCTAAGAAATGTGCTGTCATAAGTTTAAATATTTGCAAAGGAGAAACTTTCCCTGTTATCAAAGTTGACTATTTTTGTGTAATGGCATAATATACATAACATGAAATAGACCATTTTGACCATTTTTCAGGGTATAGTTCAGTGGTTCAGTGGTTGACCTTGCATTTCCTTCCAGTAGAAGTGCACCTTACCTCTTGACTTTGGGCCTGGTCATGTGACTTCCTGTAGGCAGAAGTGATAATGTGCCAGTTCCAAGGTGAGGACTTTAAGAGACAAGGCATATTTGTTTTTTCCCTTGTACCTCTGCTATGGATGTGAGGAAAACATTCTCAAGGAGAATGAGAGCTAAGGGAAGTAGACCCAGACTGACCTTTGGTTTCCAGCTGTTCAGGTAAGCCCAGACTAAATCAGCTGAACCCCAACTTACTCACTGATTAATAGCCAAAATAAATACTGTTGTATATCACAGATATTTTTGTGATGTTTGGTATCTGGCAATAGATGACTTACACAGACCTGAACTTGACTCATGGCAGTGGGAAAGGCGTGAATAATAAAGATCGTGCTCTCTCTCTTAAGACAAGCACTTTCTGTCCTTAGGTTCCAGCATCATGATCTCTTGTTTATTGTCCTACTTTTCTAGCTGTTAATTCTCAGCCTTCTTTCTACCTGTTAATTTTGAAATTCCATGGTGATTAATTTTCATATTTAAGACTAGCATAGCATATGTGGCACAAATCAACTTGGATTTATTCTCTCATTTTCTAAATGGATTTTTAAAAATATAATTTGCTTAAGATTTTCATGGCTATGTTTCTGAGAGATAGCCGTGTGTAATTTTCTTTCGTGTAATATGCTAGTAAGATTTGGAATTAGTATTATGCTATTTTTATAAAATATATTGGAAAATTTCCTCTATTTTTTGGAGCAGTCTGTATAAAAAGAGTTTTATTTCATCCTGAAAGGCTTGAAAGAATTCGTTAGTGAAGCCAACTGCTCCTAGAGTTTTCTTTTTGGGAAAGGTTTTCTACATGCGTTCACTTTATTTAACAGACCCAGAACTATTCACAACTCTTGTTTTTTCATTTTTTAAAAATTTTGTTATTGTTCAAGTACAGTTGTCTGCCTTTTCCCCCGACCTCTCCCTCCCACCCCAGCCCTCCCCACCTCCCTCCCCTGATTCCACCCTCCCTTGGTTTTGTCCATGTGTCCTTTATAGCTGTTCCTGAAATCCTTTCACCCTTTCCCCCCCATTATCCCCTCCTATCTCCCCTCTGGTTACTGTCAGATGATCTTAATTTCAATGTCTCTGGTTATATTTCACAACTCTTTATTGTTGTGTCAGATAAAATACTTTGCATTTGTCCTTTTCATCATAATATCAAATTTACTATTATACTTTTGTTCAAAATATATTCTTTTTTATGATTAAGGATATATGATGATGTTACAGTTTTATTCCTGAGATTGGTGATTTATTTTTTTATTGTAATTTTCTAGGGATTATCAATATCCTTATTTATTTCAAAGAACTTATTTTTGAATCCGTTGGGTTTTTCTATTGCATGTCTGCATTCTATTTCATCAATTTCTGTTATGATATCATTATTTTCTTCTAGATTTTTTGTCTTTTTCTCTTCTTTCTTAACTTCTTGGAAGGAAAGTTTCAGTAGTCTATTTACAAATTTTTCTCTGATGTCCGCAAAAAGGATGTTGTGTGTGTGTGTGTGTGTGTGTCCTGGTCTTTGCAGAGTGAGCCTTCCCTTGTCAGTATCTTCTACCTTCACTCCCAGAATGGAAAGCTCTTCTTTTCAGTAGTGTTCCTATCTTAGGGAATGGCAATTTACTACAAACTACAAAGTTAATTTACACCATTAGCCTTGTAAAACTCTAGGTACCTATAAGCATCCTTGAACATTCTCCTTTTATTCTTCTGCCAGTTCCCACGACACATCCGTTGTCAAAGCCAGTTGATTCTAACTCCTAAATGAATCACTAACCCATTCATTTCTCTCCATTTCTCCTTCTAAATATGCCTCATCTTTACTTCTATCCTACTACAACTATAGAAGTAGACTTGACCCTTTCCTCTACTCTGTTTTAGTCTCTTCTTCCCCTTTTAGGTACCATCTACCAGGATGTTTATAATTTTTTTAAAAAGGACTCTTCAAAGGGTTTCAGTTTCTTTTATTATATTAAAAATAACAAAATTAAAACCTTTCTACGTGCTTTAAAATTCCTGTGTGACTTTACTTTTTACTGCCTTATGAATCTCCTCTTTTGCCATTCTTTCGTTTGTTGTTTGTGTTTTAGGTTGGAATAGCCTTCTCATTCCTTCAACATGCAAGCTTCTTCTTCCCAAAGATAGTCTTTCTCACAAGTTACTTCCCATATTCATCTGCTCCTTTTCCTACTGTTGTGAAGAGCTCAACTGAAAACCAATTTTAAAGAAAAGCTTTGACTTTCCAGACCTAGAGCGGGCACCCCAGAACATGTTCTTAAACAATTTTGTATTTCTTCTGCATAATATTTCTCAAAATTATAAATAAGGACTTGATTTTGGTTTCTATGTCACCTGTAGAAAGTGCATTCCATGAGAGGAGCATCCTTTTTTAATTATTAGCTATTATTATGTTTCTAGGGCACAGGCAGAGCTTTGAACATAGTAAATCTAATAAATATCAAAGCCTTCTGATGAATGGACCATCAGAAACTTGCTTGTTGTGACTGGGAAAGATTTTGAAAGGGGGATAAATATGCAAGAGAGATGATTACAATAATAGGAGATTTAGAAGGGACATTCTTTGTATTATAATTATATATAATAATTGAATAAATGAAAATAATATATAATTTAATTGAAAAATAATACGCAGACACTGGCATTTTTTAAAAAGTATTTTTTTTTTTTTAGAGAGAGGAGAAGGGAGGGAGAAAGAGAGAGAAACATCAATGAATTGCCTCCTGTAGGCACCCTGACCAGGGACTGAACCCACAATTTGGGCATATTCCCTGACCTGGAATTGAACCCTTGACCTTGTGGTTTATGGGATAATGTCCAACTAACTAAGCCACATTGGTCAGGGCCTGGCATTTATTAACTACTAACAATATGCCTGGGGCTGCTTTAAGTACATTACATATATCACCGCATTTATTTCTTTCTTACAGTAATCCCATGTAATATTGCCTCAATTCTATTAATGAGAAGACTGAAGCACAAAGTTACTTTCCTAAGGCTACATAGCTGATGAAGGGTAAAGATGACATTTAAATTCTAGATGTCTAGCTTCAGAGCCTCATTATTGGTCACTATAGTATATGCCTTTGGAGTATTTTCCCCATTAGAATCACAGACAGACGTTCAAATGGAGGACAACAGATGGTATCACTGTTTGTTTGTTTTTCTCTCTTTTTTTGTGTTAATTAAATACAATAAAATGGCATCCTCCATGATTATATTTTAGAATCTAGTGTTCAAAAATACTTTTTTTCTCTTGAGTATCTAGTGGGTAGGACAGAAACAAAATACCATTTAATTTAACCTAAAAGATGTTCTGAAAGAACCAGAACTATCGCTGCAGGTGTGTTCAAAACAACAACAATGATTTCACAGCTGGAGTCCAGCAGGACGTCTGGACTTCACACATACCTGGAACCATGGACTCAGATGACGTTGTTAGGATTCAATCTATTCTTGCTTTTGTGTGTTTTTATAAAAGCTCTTCTATGTGGTGGCAAGATGACTTCCAAAATGAAAATGATTTGGCTTATAGCTTACTACCTAAAAAATAAAAAAGGAAAGAACAACCAGCTCTTTTCCAATAACTCAAGCAAAACAGTATCTAAGGTTTTCACTGCTCTTGCTTGGGCCACCTGTTCATTTGTGAACCAATCAGTGTTTGTTAGGGTAATGAAGTAGTTTGATTGCATACATATGCATCAAATGCCCATCAGGGAACTAAGAGATGAAATCAAGCTGTACTCCCAATCCCAGAAATGAGACTGGTGGAAGGTAGTCTCTCAGAGAGAAATCAGGAAGTTCTTCTAGAATTAGATTGAGTAAATAAACAACAGACAGAAACCACAGATGACAAATGTAGATACTGAGGAGAAGAAATTGGAAAAGTCTTTTGCTTGAATTAGGTTTAAGTAAAATGGCAATAGTATCATTTACAAGCTTAGAGCTGGTAGCCACAGAGAGAGTGAAGGTAACTGTCCCACATTACAATTTAAGTCATGGCACTGATACTTTTGGGCCCTAAAATGATTTTCAGGAAATATAGTTATCTCTATTGAATGCCAGTAATCTCTTCCTGAAAATCAGATGTTCTGCATGGAAACACTAACCAGGAGCCTATTTTTCTGTATTCTTAAGTGGAAAATATAAGGCATTTCATGAAAACCCACACTTCAACACATTTTCTAAAATGTAACTAAAATGTAGAGAAAGGCCTATAAGTAACACGCTATCATATTAGAATGTAAGAAGCTTAAAACATGATGTTCTCACCACCAAACAATAGTTTATAATAAAAGGTGCTTTGTACATGACATACCTGATGTTTATCCCCTGTATGGCACTTTCAAAAAATATCTTCACCTGATTCTGACAGTTAAATACTTCTTTTTGGAGTGTAACTCAAGACTTTTCCAACATTCTTTTTAAATTAAAAATATTGTATGCATTTTGTGGATGAAAATTTCTAGTTTTTCTCAATGTGAACATTGACTGGAGATGTTTTCAAAGATATATATCTTTTGAAATTTGGCTTGTATTGTGTGTGTATTATTTTTCTTTATATTATAATGTTTTGGCACTTTAAAATACCTTTTCTCTCTGAGGAGAAATGTCCCCTCCCAGAGCTAGCTAGTTCCCAAAGATAATGACATCTTGCTAGTGAGTATGCTTTTCATGTCTAAACCAGTCAATCCTGAGTCTGTACCCCCAGCTACCTTCTCACACACCAAGCCAGTACTTTCTCTGCCTTACATCATCCTGGGCCCAGGCACCAGGCAACCAAAACCACTTCTATACTCCAAAGCCAGCTGAAATTGTTCAAAATAGACAATCCTGAACTATTTACTCTGCTTGGTCTTGCCTTTCCCATGGAAACGCCAATAAGGCTCTGGCCTACATTCTCCACCTTAGCGCCTGTCTCTACCTCCTGACCTCCCTAGCTCCGGACCCCCTGTGACTCTATGTGACTTGCAGTGACTCTCTCTGGGACCTGTGAGGATAGCAGGCTTCTTCATCCCTAGCCTTATTCTCCTCTCCTGCACTGACTTCATCATACCATATCCGATATGTACATTTTTAGAACATAGGTATAGAAAAACCAAGAGGCATTTGCTAAGGAAATGATAAATGGTGAGATTTCTGCAGGATTCTTACAGTGTGTTTGTTTGGGAACCTTGAGAAAATCCCATTGTAGGAAAAAGACATGATAATGTACAGGAAGGGCTGGATATCGGCTAAATACAGCTTGAGGCTTGGAATACTGGTTGGCAAAAACAAGAGCCAAATATGTATGCTCAAATACTCAAGTTTCAGAGTAAATACAAATAAAGACTGATTTCTATTTTTTTTTCATAGCTCTCATAAACAATGTGTCATATTTTAAAGATGAGCAGCTCTTGCTTGAGCCAAAATGTTAGAGTTCAGTAATTTAAGTGAGCAGGGAAAGCATTTCTGTGATATCTAAAAATTCACCATATGGTAAAAGTTAGTAAGAAAGCGCTACCAAAAATTACTAAAAAAATCTTCCTGAATTCATGAGCAGTTGAAGTTCTGTAGTCCTTACTGAGGAAAAGTCCTCAGATTAGTGAACCTCTCAGAAGGTAGCTGTGAAAACAGTAGTGAAATGTTTCACTTGGTACTAGCAGCTGAAAAAAGAAAACAAAGACAACACTTTAAACCATCTTTGACAGTAAAATAAATAATTTTTAATGATGCTCCCCTTATTTTTACCTCAAGTGTCTTATACCAAGGAAAGAGAAACACTTCTAAGGTCTCACAGAAGGCGTGGGAGGGGAATTATTTTATGAACATTCTGTGGAGGAAAGAGGATGAGTTTTATCACCACACAAACCTGCATTCTCCCAAATTCCAGGGACCAAGGGAGAAGAGTTTTAGGGAGATAATGTTGACAATGTCATAATATGAGACTTGGTCTTTTCCTTGGTAGAATTGCATAACATCTGAGACAAGATAGAGCTTCTAAGAATTTTAAATTAGATTAAATTGGAGAACCTAGCACACTTTTATTTAATATCATCAGCTCTACTGTATCTTGCTTATGGCAAAATTAACCATGGAACAGACTCCATAGAGTAGCCCAATGAAACAAGGAGCTAAATTAAAATCCTCACCTATATTTTAAAGACTTTCCTTGCTAGTTTAGATAGTGGGTGTTTGTTTTTCTATATCCATAGAAGATAGGAAAAGTTATAAACGTTTTTCAGACTTTGTTGAGAACTGAGTCTGTGTTTAGAGCATGCCCTACATATTTATTCTCCAAAGCTGTTCTGGTGTGATGAGCTCTTTCTTGATTGACAGGCTAACAAATTCACCTTTGATATACACTATTTGGTGCAGAACTCAACTCTTAACCCACAGAACCTGATGCTATCTCCAGATAGATGGTGTCAGAATTAAGTTGAATTCTTAAACACTCTGGGCATCTGTTGGTGTAGTGGGAGCCTGTCCCCCTTCCCAATACTCATGTTGGAATTGGGTCCAGAATATCCAAAGAACCTCCTTGCTCTTTGGTTCTTTTTTGTACCCTCTGAACTGCTGGGGTTTCTCATGCTGTTGCTATGTCCAAGCCTAAATTTCTAAAAGAGAGACCATAATTTGAGTGTCTTACTTTTTAGTGGAGAACACACTTTAGTGATGACAATGAAGTACTCCAAAGGAACACTCAATAATTAGTTATAGAAAAACCAATAGCGAAGTAGCATATTCATATCTTAATGGTAGCCTTCTAGAAACTGGTTCCCTCATCAAAGAGAGAAGAGTGGGGATTTCAGATTATGAAAGATAACTCTAGGCTAGGGGCCCACAAATTATCTGCCTTTGCATTGTTCTGTCCATACTGTGATTTAGATCAACAGAGATTTCTTCTTCCTCAAATAAAGTTAAATAAATTGTCCTCATGTTTTTTACCAGCAGGCCAAATCATCAAGAATTAACACTAGATTTCTAATAAATGTAATGTTTAGAAAGGAAAGTGAAACAATAGTAAAGACAGAGAAAAGAGGGAAAAGATGAAAAAGAAGAAAATTAAAAGCTTCCCTCACTAAGCAATGTTTTCTTTTAGAAATAACTCATAGTGATGCTCAGAAAATGTGTATGTAATAACATTTAGTTTTTTTAAATAAATACAAAATTACATATGACATAATTTTTGGTAATATTATTCTTACTTGTGGCTTTCAGATAAAAATAACACATTGTAGTTGTAAAGATGCTTTATTTGAAGGAGAGAACCAATCTTTTCAGTAATCTATAATGACAGTATTCAGTTTTCTAATGTTGTTTTATTCCTTCATCTCACAAGAAAAGACAAAATCCTTGTTTAGTCTTTTCAGATTTCTTGGTAGAAGATTTAAAGCTTTATATGAGCAAGTCAATATTTTCTTTTGAACATCTTGCTGATACATCTTCCTTTAGGAGACATGATTAGGCCTGAATTTGAACAAAAAGATTCATCAAATCTATCTCAAGGTTTCTTTTACTTGAATCTCTGAAATTTTATGTAACATTGATGTTGTGAAACCTTTTCTTTTTCTTTATAAAAATCACTCGGATTTAATGCAACATATCTGGATTCTTTCAATTACTTTTCTAACAAAAGGTAGTTGTCTAATAGAAAAAAAACGCTGAATTTTATTCTAGTGATGCAACTTGTATCAACTCACATATGGGTCTCTCACAAACATTCAAGGAGAAATTAATTGATGGTCATTAATACTGAGATGTGCAAAAGGACTGACTAAATGAATTTTTGAACCTTAAACAAGCATTTTAATTTAAGAAAATAAATTCCTATCTTGGCTAGTTAGTTTTAATTTAACTCTTTATTTGAGATATTGCTTTCTTTATTTCTGATTGGCCCTTTTTCATGGTTTTTCTGTATTTTTACATGCTGCTGAGTATCCTTATAATCATTACTGTAAACTCTCTATCTGATATATCGCTTGCCTCCCTTTCATTTACTTCTTCTTCTGGAGGATTCTTTTATTCTTTCATTTGGTGCCTGTTTCTTTGCTTTCCCATTTTGGCTGCTCTTTTTGTGTGCTTGTTTCTATGTATTAGGTAGATCTGCAAAGACCCTGTGCTGACCTATGTCATATGCTGCCTGTGACTGGCCCTGGGCAACCTGTTTGGAGCTATCAGCAATCCAGCTGATGGTCCCTCTGCTGGGCTTGGGTGTGTGCAGAAAGAACCAGGATGCATACTAAGTCTGGTTTTTACCAGCACCAGGCCCACAGGAAGGAATGTCAGCTCAAGTCTCAGAGATTCCAGATATCTGCCTTTGCTTTTAGATTTAATCACTGCAATAGCCTATTCAGACATTTTTTTCCATTTCTCAAAAAAGTTTTTGAATTTGTTGGTTTTGATGCCTTTTGTGCTTCTGCGTTTTTTTTTTTTTTGTTTGTTTGTTTGTTTGTTTCACCTCTTCAAGGTCAGAAAAACATTTCCTTTTGAGGATTTTTTTCATCTGGGAAAATAAAAAACAAGTCACTTAGGGGAGATATCAGGTGAATAGGGAGGGTAGGGCTTCCGGACCATGCTGTTTTTAGTAAAACCTGCTAAACACTCAGTGCAGTATGGGCAGGTGTGCTCATAAATTACCCATCAGAAATGGGCAAACACATTGAAAGAGTCTCCAAAAAACTTTCACTGAAGCAAAACACAGCCTCTCACAACATCAGCTGGCACACTAATATAGGTGGATTCCTAGAACACTCACCTAGTGGGTGGAGCCTGTACTACAAGGGACCTGCCCTCCAGGAATTGATTCCGTTTTTGTTTTTTCTCTGTTTTTTATCTCCCCTTATACTGCTTATTTTTTAAAATTTTCTTTCTTATAAACTTTAATTTTAGAAAACACATTTACAAAGAAAAGTGTGAATATAGTAAAGGGTTACATTATATTACACACAGCTTTCTTGATTACTAACATCTTGCTTTTGTATGGTACTTTTAACCTAAATATAAAAGGCTAAAGTGAGGGGAAACAAGCATTTATTTGAGATCCAAGAAAATACTATTCTGGAAGCACTAATTCAAAAAGAAACCCAATGTTCCCTTTCGAAACAAAGGCAAGGGTTTTTTTTTTGAAAAAGGGAAGGGGAACAATTATATTAATGAAGGAGAAAATTATATCAATCAAGGGGAATAATTACATCAAAGGAAGGAAGGCTTTTCTATAAATGCAGATAAACGAACATAATGAGGTTACTTCTAAAGGCTGTATTTAATTTTCAGTCCATTAGCCATACCTGCTTTCTTGCTGTTTTGCAGAGTTGTATGGTATACAATGTTGCTTCAGGCCCAGCCCAAATATTATTTTGCTCAGTTTTAACCTTCCCAAGGTTTGCGGAGTGAGACCTGCAAGGCAGTTCCTCTGGGTTGGCAGCTATAACTCCATTTTAAAGTGACTGCATTTATCATTTTGTATAGTATGCATGTTAAAATTAATGCACAAATACTAATACATTATATTAATGTCTTATTCACATTTCCTTGCTTTTCACCTAATATTCTCTTGCTGTTCCAGTGTCCTATCTAAAAAGCACATTGCATTTAGTTGTCACATATCCTTAGCTTCTTTATTGAGAAAATGTTGAATTTATTGGGGTGACATTAATAAAATTATATAGGTTTCAAGTGCAGTTCTATAACACATCATCTGTACATTGTGTTGTGTTCACCCCTCATGTCAAGTCTCCTTCCATCACCATATATTCCCCCTTTACCCTCCTCTACTGCCCCACTGCGCTTTCCCTCTGGTAGTCACCACACTGTTGTCTGTGTCTATGAGGGTTTTTTCCTTAATCTTCTCACCCTTTTCACTCAGCCCGCAAACTTCCTCCCTTCGGACAGCTGTCAGTCTGTCTTCTGTATCTATGAGTCTATTTCATTTGTTAGGGTTTTTTTGTTCATTAGATTCCACATAAATGAAATAATATGGCATTTGTCTTTCTCTGACTGGCTTACGAGTAATTTCACTTAGCGTAATGCTTTTCCAGCTCCATTCATGCTGTTGAAAGAGGTAAGATTTCCTTTTCTTTTATGGCTGAGTAGTATTCAATTATGCAACTGTATCACAGCTTTTTTATCCACTCATCTACTGACGTGCACTTTGGCCTCCTTTTGAATATTGCAGTTTCTCACACTTTCTTTGATTCTTCCTTTTTAAAAAATTGACCTTGATAGTTTAGATGAGTAGTGGTTGAATATTATATAGAATGCCCTTCAATTTGAGTTTATCTGATGTTTTTTTCATGATTATGCTGGAGTTTATGTGTACTTGGAAGGAAGACCACAGAGTTCATTATTTTCATGATAAGTTCCATTGTCATCACATTATATCATCACATTATGACTTATTACTGTTGACACTAACCTTGATCACTTGGCTGAAATAGTGTGTGCCACGTTTCTGTATGCTAAGGTTCCTCCCCCTGCTCCCTTCCACGTTATACTCTTTGGGAAGAAGCCACTCTGTGAAGAACACACTTAAGGAGCAGGGATTTATACTCCAACTCCTTGAGGGTAGAATATGTACATACATTATTTGGAATTCCTCTGCACTACAGATTTGTCTCTTCTCCTTTATTTATCTATTGATTAAGTCTTTTTTTTTTCTGCCTGTATGGAATCATGCATATTGTTTTATACTCTTGGTTATAATTAACTACTGCTTTACTTATTAATTTGCTAAGATTGTTCCTGCATTGGCCATTGGGTGCTCTTTCAGTTGGCTCCTACATCCTTGACATACCTCCATCATCGTGCGTGCGTGTGTGTGTGTGTGTGTGTGTGAGATTAACACTCCCTTTCTGGCACTATTAGTTGCTCTGCAACCACCTTGTATATTTGTTCAGTGCCCCTAGTTCTAGATTCAGTTGGCTGTCCAAGGAGCCTCGGTTCCCTTTATTAAAGAATGGTCTTAGAAACTGAGATTTGGGTGCTAAGTATGTTCATTGCTACTGGTTGTAGTTGCTCCTAGGCCTTCCAGCTGTGGTAACACAGAAATAGGTATGTGTATACTTGTATATGTATGCATATATATGTAAATATTTCTATATATGACCGCTTGCATCTATATTAAGAGTAACATAAGTTCATACCGATGTATCCAGCACTAATCCATTATCATGCAGATCATTCTAGCCTCCCCTTGCTAACCTGCAAACTCTTAGTTTAAGAGTGAGAAACCTGGCTTCTACCATCTGCCGTCCATTTGTTTAAGTTCTGATATACATACACAGCAGTATCCCAATTGTTAGCCTCTGTCACTAGGAAATCACTTTATTGAGTATACTTCAGTACTTATGTAGACTTTCTTTTGCCATTAGTCATATAAACACTTTTTGGCACCTTCCCCCAACTCCCTCCTGGGAAATGTGTGGAGGTTCTCTCACACGTTTGCAGTGCAGTTAGACTGTCTTGTCACATTCTGCATGCCGTCCTTGGATTCTCCAAACTCCTGAAATATGTATTAAAGTTTTCTATATGTTTTAAATGTGTTCTAAATATGGTTTAAAGTCTTCTATGTGTTTTGATTAATACATAATGTCATGTTCTCCCAATTACAGTATTCTAATTCTTTTTATTGTTGTTCTAGTTCTACCTTTATCAGAACATTATTTAATCAGAATCATAAAGTACTTAGCCTTTTAAGACTGGCTTCCTCAATTTATCTGTATGTATTTAAAATTCATTCCGGTTTTTTAAATCATTTTTTAATTATTCTATTACAGTTGTCCCAATTTTTCCTGCTTTGCCCTCCTCTGCCCATCCCCCACCCCCGCTCCCACAATCAATCCCCACACTGTTGTCCGTGCCCAAGGGTCCTTCATGCATTCATACATGTTCTTTGTCTAGTTGTTGAATGACTATGGATCATTTCTTTTTATTGCTGAGTGATATTTCATTGTATGGCTGTACCACAGTTTGCTTATCCACTCACCTACTGAAGTACATTTTCACTGTTTTCAGTACCTGAAAATTTTGAATAAAGCTGTTATAAAATTTTCATGAAGGCTTTCGTATAAGCCTAAATTTCCAAATCAGTTTGGTCCATGACTAGGAGTACGATTGAGATTGCTGGATTACATGGTAAGATAATAGTTTGTAAGAGCTGAAAAGTATTTTTCAAATTGGTTATATCATTTTTTACAAGGGCTGCTATGGTTTCACATCCTTGCCAACATTTGATATTTCCTGTTTTGTTTTGTTCTTTTTTGTTTGTATTTTAACCATACTAATAGTTGTATATTGGTATGTCATTGTGGTTTTAATATTTGCAATTATCTAAGTGCAAATTATGTGAAGCAACTTTTCATATATTATTTAACATCTGTGCATCTTTAGTAATTTTTTCAGATATTTTGCCCATTTTAAAATTAGTTGTTTGTATTCTTCTTGTTGAATTTTAGAAGTTTTTGGATATTTGGGAGACAAATACTTTATCAGATATATACTTTGCAAATATATTTCTCCCAATTTGTGGCTTGCTTTTTATTCTCTACAATGTATTTCATAGAACAGTAGTTTTAAATTTTAATAAAATTCAACTTATGATTTTTTTCTTTCAGGTTTGGTATTCTATTTAAAAATTCATTAGTGAACCAAAGGTCACAGATTTTCTCCTAAGTGTTTTATAGATTTAAATTTTATACTTAGGTTTTTAATACTTTTTGAGTTAATTTATGTGTAAGATGTTAAGTCTGTATCCAAGTTCATTTTTTTTTTGCATGTATAATTGTTCCAGCACTGTTTCTTTAAAGGCTCTTCTTTCTCCTTTGAATCACCTTTACTTCTTTTCAGATCTGTTGACTGTACTAGTGTGGGTCTACTTCTGGGTCCCCCATTCTATTCCTTTGAGCTATGTGTCTATTCTTTTGCAAATACTGCCCTGTCTTGATTACCAGTTTGTTCAGGATTGATTACATTGACTAGTCTAGGTCTTCAGTCTTTCCATGTAAACTTGAGAATCATTTTGTTATCTACAGAACAGCTTACTGGCATTTCACTGGAGTTGCAATTAATCTACAGATCATGTTGGGAAGAACTGGTTTATTAGCAATATCCAGGAACACACAATAGTTTTTCATTTATTTAGATCTTTGATCCCTTTCATCAGAGTTTTAGACCGTTTTCATGGAGATTCTGTATATATTTTATTAGCTTTATGCCTAAGTATTGAATATTTTATTTTTGGTGCTATTGAAATTATATTATCTTTTTAAACTTTAATTTCCAATTATTCATTACTACTGTATATGAAAATAACTGATTTTTATATATTAATCTTGTATGTACCTGTAACCTTTATATACTTATTTATTACCACCGGTAATTGGAGATTTTTTTGGAATTTCTATCTAGACAATTAAGTTATCTGCCAAGAAAGTTTTAATTCTTCCTTCCTAATCTGTATAAGTTTTCTTTTCTTCTCTTAATGGAATAGGTAGGATAATATTGAATAAAAGTGTTGAGAGAGGACATATTTGCCTTATTTCTGATTTTAGGAGAAAAAAGTATCCAGTATCTCACTATAAAGTATGATGTTAGCTAAAACTTTTTTGTAGATGTTCTTTATCAGGTTGAGGAAGTTTCGCTCTTCCTAGTTTGCAGATTGTCTGTTCATGAATGATCATTGTATTTTTTTTTAAATATTTATTTATTTTAGAGAGAGGGGAAGAGAGGGAGACAGAGAGGGAGAGAAACAGCAATGTATGGTTGCCTCTCACATGGCCCTCACTGGGGAGCCGGCCCGCAACCCAGGCATGTGCCCTGACGGGGAATCGAACCGGGACCCTCTGGTTCCCAGCCCGCGCTCAATCCACTGAGCTACACCAGCCAGGGCTGATCATTGTATTTTTGTTAAATGCTTTTTTCAAGTCAAGTGATATGACCATGTGATTTGTTTCTTGATCTTTAAATATAGTAGATTATTTTTGAAGATTGAACCAACGTTTTACACTTGGAATTAATATCATTTGGTTGTGGTTCATAATTTTTTAAACATTGTTGAATTTAATTTATTAATGTTTTATTGAGGATTTTTGCATCTTTGTTTATGAGACTTATTGGTATCTAATTTTTCTTTATAACTATGTTTACTCTGGGTGTGGTGTTAGAGGAATTGTGTCTTCATTGAGTGAATTAGGAAGTGTGTCTTCTACTTTTATTTTCTGGAAGAGATTCTAGGGAACTGATATAATTTCTTTCTTAAATGTTTGGTAGAATTCATGAGTGAAACAATCTGTGTCCACGCTTTCTGTTTTAGAACATCATTCATTAATAATGACATTCATTATACACACACACACACACACATCTAAATTTAAATTATATATTTTTTCTTGTATGAGTTTTTGTAGTTTGTGTCTTCCAAGGAATTGATCCATTTTACCTAAATGATTAAATTTATAAATGTAGAGTTTTATTCAGTATTTTTAAATCCTTTTAATGTTCAAGTGATCAGTAAGAATGATTCCTCTTTCATTTCTGATATTGGTAATTTGTGTCTTTCTCTTTTTTATTTTCAGAATCAGTCTTGCTAGACATGTAACAATTTTATTTATCTTTTAAAGAATCACCATTTGATCTTTTGGATATTTTATAGTGAATCCTTGTTTTTTATTATACTAATTTCTGTTCTATTTTTATTTCCTGCTTGTTTAAAGCTTAAATTGATTTTTTCCCTCTCATGTCCTAGGGTAGAAACTTAGAATATTGAGTTTAAATATTCATTCCTTTTCATATATACATTTGGTACTATTAATGTTGTTCTAAGCACTGCTTTAATTATAGTCCATAGATTTTGATAAGTTGTATTTTCATTTAGTTTTTCCAAGTTTTCCAAAATTACCTCATCATTTATATCTAGTTTATTTTTAATCTCAAATATTTGGGAATTCCCAACTGTCTCTGTTTTGATATCCAGTTTAATTACATTGTTGTCTGAGAACATACTTTGTATCTTTTCTATTCTTTTGAATTTGGTACTTTTTTCATGGTTCATGATGTCTTCTGTCACTGTGATTGTTCTGTGTGAGCTTGAAAAAGAATGTACTGATCCACTATTAAATGGAGTATTCTATAAATGTCAATTAGAATGTATAGTTTTAATTAATTCTCATAGCCTAAAATTTTCCACTCTTCTGCACAACTGAAATAGGAGATTTAAATACTTTCATTTCTCAAGTATTGATATGGCTCTAATCTCTTCTGTTTCAAGAAATGTGGTATCATTTGTTGACTACTTAATAAAGAGAAATCCTAATGGACTAAAGTGAAATTTTGGTCCTCAGGAATTAAAGCATTTTGGGCCAGTAACCAGTAATATCCTACAATCCCTCCTGCTATAGTCCTTTCTGGTAAGTAGCTGCAGAAAAGTAGAATATAGCTTTGTAGTATAATGCATTTTTATTATTTATTATAGAATAAAGTTTGATAGTATATAATTTTCTCCAGGATATACCACCTTCTTCTCAATGAAGAGACTTTGAATGTGTAAACTAGAGCAGATCTTGGAAGTGGGTGAAAGATAAACCTCTCTTGTTGTGACGTGCACGGTGATATTAAATCAGTGTAGGACAAAGAATCTTGAAGTGCCAAGCATAAAGTGTATCTTGTAACATTGTTTATATCCCAGACCCAGACTGTTCCTAAAATTTTCTGTTATATAAACTGGTAAATTATTTTTTAAATATTATTTTAATTTAGCTTGCTCTCTCTTGCATCTGAAATAATCATTATACTGCTCTCAAATTGCAATTCACTTGTGCAGATGTTGCAAATTGTATGCATTGATTTGCACCTCAGTAGTTTCTCACAAGGACAACTAAGTAGCTCCTTACTCCACAATGTACAGCAACTGGGATTTATATACTTAATAACAACATATCAGTCTTCCGAACAACACAGGTCAGATTATTACCAGAGAAAAATGGTTAGGGAGTATGTCTGACTCCTTTTCCCTCAAAACTTTCCAACCTCCCCAGCTCTTTATACTTAATAAAGCTCAGTTTACAGGATATGTCAAAATCTTTGTGGACTGTTTCACTGAAAATACCTTAGTGGTGGGAATTTTAGTTAGAGAAGAACAGCTAGGACAGGTCTCAAGCAGAAAAGTGTTTCATCAGTTAGGTTCTCAGTATGGCAGAAATCACCAATTTGCTTTGTCTACAGAAAGAATAAATGATGAGAAATATCTATGGTGACAAATTAAATCTTCTTCCATGTGACTTCCATGTTATCCAGTAAATCTTTTGAAAATGGTTCCACAAAAAGCTCTTCCTTGTACTGAGATAATAGAGAATAAATGGAAAGAATTTGATTATTTTCTTTTGTTATAGCTTCTCATGTGACCGGCAAAGGAGTAAATACCTTAGAATAACAAACCTGGGCATACAATTTTGTTTACAAAATGTTTTATAAATAATTGAAATATAATTTCACAGAAACTTTTGTATGGTCAAATTCTTCTATGAATGCCAATTCTGCTCACATGTGTTATTAAAAAGAACCTGAGTCATCAATGCTTATGCCACATTAGTCTGGATGCATAAAGTAAGTTATTTATTATCCTTATAATAATGATTTTAACCATGATTTTTTATGATATGGGATAAAAATTTGTTGTTTTAACTTATTCTCTAAAATAGAAAGTGAAATGGCTACTCCATTCATTGTTTAAAGATATGGTTTCACATTTGTATTTAAGATAAACTTTAAGGAAATCCACCTATACTTCTCTGTCATTTACTTAAAAAAAACAATTTAGGATTTATTCTTTAACTTTTTCATCTTAAAACAAAGTCTCGTTCTTCATTGAAAAGCCTTGACAGAAATGTAATTTTATTTTATCTACATTGACATTTGAATTTGTATGCATTCATTAAACATTCATATTGTATAAATAATGCAATCTGTATTTTAACAAAGGAAGCTTTCATGGATGAATAACTTCTTTACTTGGCATTATGACAGCTATTGAGAATTGGAAATTTCTAAATTAAAAAAATATTGTCTGACAATATTTTTACCAAAGAAAAAAATCAAATAGAATAACTTTTTAAAGAGTAATTTTTAATGATTTTGATAATTCAATAATTTCAAATATATTAAACATACACCATATTGTATAACCTCTGGGAGAATGTGATTATTAAAAAGTATTTTGTCCTTGCCTATATTATTCTGTTTTTACAAACTCGTAATGTCTGTACTTTGCTTCTAGACCAATGTCCTTCGTGTTCTGGAGAGGCACCTGTTCTGTCTTTTTAGTGGCATGGTTCTGAGCTTCCGTTCATACAGTAATTCATGGTGCAGTTCTCCTGACCTTCCACTCTGCAGCACAGGGTTCTGCGTGCTTGATTGACGTGCTTCCTCGGCCAGTGACCATCACACACCTTTCGCCCTGGATCTTTGCATGTTGTGCAAACACCTTTGTTTATTTGTCATGTAGGAACAGATGAATTATTTGAACCACATTAGCATGTGAAAGAATACAAACCAGAGTACTTGTTAGCTTAGACTGTGTTTTTTTTTTTCTCTGCATGAATTTTCATAGGAACTTTATTGGTACTAGTCCAAACTGAAAACAATCAAAGTGTCCTATAACAGGTAAATAGTTAACAAACTGTGGTACATTCATACCGTAAAGTACTACTCAGCAGTAAAAAGGAATGAATTAACATGCATAAGAGCTTAGATCTCAAGGGCAATATGCAGAGTGAAAAAAGCCATATACCGTATAATTTGATTTATATAACATTCTCAAAATGACAAAATTATAAATAGGGATAACAGATTAGTGGTTGCCAGGGTTTAGGAAGGATTAATTTGGTGGGGAGCAGGGGTTGTGGAAGTGTGACTATAAAAATGTAAATTTCCTGAAGGAGATCTTCATGGTGATGGACTGGTTCTGCATCTTGATTTTGATGGTGGTTGTACAAATTTACATGAGACAAAATGGCATAGAATTAAACACACACATTTTACCACTGTCAGTGTTCAGGTTTAAACATTGTACTACAGTTATATAGCATGTAACCATGGGGGGAAATGGGGTAGAGCATACACCAGATCACTCTGTTATTTTTGCAACTTCCTACAAATCTATAAATATTACAAAATTAAAAGTTAAATAAAAGTTTGAAGCATTTTGTGACAAATATAGTACATGAATTATATAAGAGAGGTCTTTAATACAAATTAATTCTGAGGACCAAAAATTATGCATGGCAGATAGGGGGATTGTGTGAATGTCTACTTACAGTTATTTTCTACTATGTTGTATCATAGAAGAATCACTAACATCAAGTGTTGTAAATAGCTGGGATGACATCTCAGATGTAGTAAAATCAAGTTCCTCTCAGCTCAAAGAGTTCCCAGAGTTTGTCTCAGGTGGGTTCACAGACTACTCATTTTGTCTTCAGCAGGGACTCTGCCTTTTCCTCCGGCCTGCTCTGGCTTACTCTAGTGTTCTCTTTCTATGCTTGTGCAGTTATCTCCAAATAGGCCAGCCATCTGTAAAGCAGATTCCAGGATCTGAGGTGATACTGTCTCAGAGCCCAGATATAGGCTGGTTGGCCTCAGCCAGTCTGTCTGTTCTCCTACACATTCCAACAGCAGGTGCATCTAGGAGGTATTCTTTGCCTCCGTGCCATAACCACTCTTACGTAGTTTTAGAAAGCAACCTGTTTGGGTTCTGAATAGTTCATAGAAATTTCAGTAAGAACTCGTAGTTTGTTACAGTTCTTTATAGAAACTCTCTCCCATAACTCAGATATTTTTATTCTTGTTTATTCTATTACAGTTGTCACAGTTCCCTGGCCTTTTTCTCCTTTTTCAAGCCTTCCCCTGCTCCCACAGTCCATCCCCACACTGTTGTCCATGTCCATGGGTCATTCATACCTGTTCTTTGACTAGTCTTCTGCCCTCCTTTCTACCATCTTCCCCCCCTGCCCCCCACCACCACTGTTTTTTCTTGCAGCTCTCAGCCTGTTCCTTGTTTCCATGTCCTGGTTCTATTTAGCTCATTAGTTTCTGTTCTTCATTAAATTTCTCATATAAATGAGATGATATGGTATTTGTCTTTCACCGACTGGCTTATTTCACTTAGCATAATATTATTCAGTTCCATACATGCTGTCACAAAAGGTAGGAATTCCTTCTTATTTATTTGTGCTACATAGTATTCCATTGTATAAATGTACCACAGTTTTTTAATCCATTTATCAACTGACGGGCACATAGGCTGTTTTCAACACTTGACTGTTGTAAATAGCGCTAGTGTGAAAATAGGGGTGTATAAATTGTTTTGAATTGGTGTTTCAAGATTCTTAGGGTATATTCCCAGCAATAAAATCACTAGGTCAAAAGGCAATTTCATTTATTTTCTTGAGAAAATTTCAAACTGTTTTCCATAATGGCTGCACAAGTCTGCATGTCTACTAACAATGTACTAGGGTTCCCGTTTCACTACATCCTCATCAGCACTTGTTATTTGTTGACTTATTAATGATGGCCATTCTGACTGGTGTGAGGTGATATCTCATTGTAGTTTTAATTTGCATCTTTCTGATGGCTAGTGATATTGAGCATTTTTCATGTCTGTGAGCCATCTGTATGTCCTCTTTGGAGAAGTGTCTGTCCAGGTCCTTTGCCTATTTTTAATTGGATTGTCTCCCTGGTGTTTATTTGTGGGAGTTCTTTTTACATTTTGGAGAACAAACCTCTCTTCAATATATCATTGGCAGATATGTTCTCCCATACAGTTGGTTCCCTTTTTATTTTGATGATGTTTTCTTTAGCCATGGAGAAATTCTGAAACATAAAAATATGCTCATCATAGGGATATAAAAAGGAGAAGAAAAGGGGCAGGGGATAAAACACCTGTCTGAAAAAAATAATGAGAGAAAGCTTCCTTAATTTGGTAAGGAAAAACTCACGGAATTCCAGGGAGCACAGAGGGCCCCAATCAAGAGGAACCCAAAGAGGTCCACTCCAAGACATATCACAATCAAAATGGCAAAATTTAAAAACAAAGAGAGAATCTTAAAGTCAGCAAGTGAGAAACAGCTAGTAACATACATGGGCACTCCGGTAAGGCTGTTAGCTGATTTCTCAACAGAAACAATATAAGCCAGAAGTGACTGGCACAGAATATTCTGAGTAATGAAATGCAAGGACCTGCAACCAAGACCTCTCTATCCAGCAAGACTCTCATTTAAAATAAAAGGCAAAATAAAGAGCTTTCCAAGCAAAAAAAGCTAAAAGAGTACATCTCCACCAAGCCAGCACTTCAAAAGATGCTAAAAGGACTGCTTTAACAAAATGAAATATATATAAAGAGAGGAACACAGATACAAAGGGAAAAAATGCAATGAATAAGTAGCTGTCAATAGTAACCTTAAATGTAAATGGATTAAATGCTCCAATCACAAGACAAAGGATAGCCGAATGGGTAAGAAAACATGACTCATGTATCTGCTATCTACAAGACACCACTTAGAACAAAATATATACACAGGCTGAAAGTGAAGGGATAGAAAAAAATATTCCATGCCAATGGACATGAAAAAAAAAAAGCTGGGATAGCAATACTTATATCAGACAAAATAGACTTCAAAATGAAGGCCATAACAAGAGATAAAGAAGTATCACTACATGATACTTAAGGGAGTAGTCCAACAAGAGGATATAACTCTTGTAAACTTATATGCACCCAAAATAGGTGCACTTAAATATATAAATAAAATATTGGAGGATATTACTGAGATAGACCAGGGGTGTCAAACTCATTTTCACAGGGGGCCACATCAGCCTTGCAGTTGCCTTCAAAGGGCCAAATGTAATTTTAGGACTGTATAAATGTAACTACTGCTTAACAGTTACACGAGAGCTCAGGACTGCTGCGGTGTAGAAACAAGGTGCCGGGCCAGATAAAACAAGGCGGGCGGCTGGATTCATTTTGCGAGCCTTGTGTTTGCCACCTGTGAGACAGACTGTGTTTTATTTTTCTTTGAAACTCTAAAACATTGCAAAATACCTGGCCCATAGTAGACATACAGTAAATACTTTCTGAATGAATAAGAGTAATTCTCTTTGTACATGCAAAGAGAAAAATTTGGAGAAGCAGCCACAAGAAATATAGCAGTACTGTATATAGAAAGAAATTAAAGGGAAAAAGAAGAGTAAGAACCTAGAAAAGAATGGGGTGTATCGTACTACTTGCTTAGATCACAAGGAAGGCAAGACCAGGAAGGAAATGTACAGAAATTAAGGGAAAATTTATTGAATAGCTAGGGTGTGCCAAGCATGTTGAAAATATTCATGTACTCATCATTAATTTAACATATTTATTAAGTACTTCCTTGACAGGCACTGCTTTGTGTCCTTGAGCTTCATCACTAAACAAAAGAAAGATGCCCGCCCTCATGTAGCTCCATTTTAGCATATATGTAGATCAGGGAGTGTCAAACTCATTTTCCCTGGGGACCACATCAGCCTCATGGTTGCCTTCAAAGGGCTGAATGTAGAGCTCCTTGCCCCTGGTTAAGGAGTAATTACATTTCTACAGTCCTAAAATTACATTCAGCCCTTCGAAGGCAACCTCGAGGCTGATGTGGCCCCTGGTGAAAATGAGTTTGACACCCTTGATGTAGATGATATATACTAAGCATAATTTAAGGGAATTATATACTACCTGAAATGTAAAAAGTGCTATGAGAAAATATAAAATTATAGAACAGGGCAAGGGGTATCCAAATGTATTGACAAGGTGGCTAAGAAGACATCATTTAGAAGGTGCGGTCTGAGTAAGAGAGATGAATGGAAATTAGTCAAGCATGTGTCAAGGGGGAGATCCGTCTGTGTGGTGGGAACAGTTAAGGTGAAGATCCTTTGGAAGAAGCTTTCCCTGGGTGTGGAAAGCACAGCATGGAAGCCAGGAGGTCTGGAGCAGAGGTAGCAAGGAGAAAAGCAGTAAAAAGAAGGTCAGATTTAATGGTGAGTTAGAGGGAGTTGAGAATAAATCATGACTGTTAGAAGGTATTTTGGCTTTCACTGAGTGAGATAGAAAGCCTTGGGAGGGTTTAGAGTAGAAGAGTAATTTGTCAGTCTTTAGTTTAAAAAGGATTATCTTTGCAGCCCTTATAAAAATCCTGTGAAACACTGTTTCAGTAAGAATTAAATTAGGCACAGGTAAAACAAATAAAATTGTATTTCCCAGTAAGGGTTTATTTTTCTCCTGGGATATGGATCTGAAGAGAGGAGGCTCCTAAGAGGGTTTGGCAAATTAATGATGCTTAATTGCATGGGCATCACTGTGAGCTTGTTATTATTGTGGTCTTCCCTTCATACATGGTGGTAAAGTGGTTGCTGTAAAGCCAAGAATTACACCCTTACACAACTGTCCTCAAAGGCAGGGAGGAGAAAGAAATCTTCTCTCTCTCTCTGTCTTCATGGAGTGAAATCATTTCCAGGTATGTCCACCATCTGTCCTATGAGCTTTTTGAGCAGAACTGGATCATACCAAACAATAAACTACTAACTGGCAAGTGAGAATAAGATTACCATCAATCAAGAGATGTCACCTGGGGTAGAACACTGCTACCTGATATCTGAATAAAATTAGAGCTGTGTTAATCAAGAATAAGAAGAAATGGCTGATGGGTAGGCAAGCAATAGTATCGTCCAGAAGTAGTACATTTCATTGTCTGTATTTATAGGTAGTAGAGATTTAGAAAGTCTTTAACTTTTCTAACATAATAGAGCTAGAAAAAGTACAGCAAAAATTGAACCCAGAGTCTCAAGGTCTGTCTGGTTATAAACTCATGCCTTTTTTTCCCCCCTAAACCAGGCTGGCCCCTGCACGGTTATGCTACACTGCTGTGAGGGACTCTTCAGAGGACTTTGTCCAGATGGGAAATGCTATTAACTTACAACTATAATGCACTGTTCAGTGCTTATGGACAGGACAAGCATCTCTTCCCTCTTTAAATTGAGTCCATGTATCATCAAGCCAAATATTAGAGGTTTGTGGGCAGCCGAATCTTTCAAGTGGTCTAGGGGCAAAGCATAGAACTCACTTTAGCTAGTTTAATAAGGAATGGAATTTAATAAAAAATATAACAGATCACAGAGTCAGTGGAGGCTACGCCAGTGAGAAACATTATTAAAGGAATTCCAACAGCCTGCTAGCAGGCACAGTTTCGTTGTGCCTGAGTCCAAGAAACAGGTGGCAGAGGGACACCTCCA
>PVJI01019983.1:0-29919 GCA_004026765.1 Micronycteris hirsuta
CATTGAAGTAAATGCTGTTTAGGTAAATGCTGTCCAGTAAATACTCTTCGTAAACTAGTAAAATGGAAATACTATCAAAACCCATATAAATGGTTTTTGTTGTTCTCATTTTTATGTGCAAGAAACCAAAGAAATAAGTGATGCTTGTAATTCGGAAAAACTATTTCAAGACATAATCTAAGACATCTCGGTGAGTGTATACAGATGTGAACCAATTGCCTGGACTTCTCCATCTGCCATGGCCCTCCTTGACCACACTATTTTTCCTCTGAATGCCTCCTCTTCTTCAGCTTCCAGGTCATCCTGGCCACTGAGTCTCCTGCCCTTAGGCCTAGTCCATTAAATTTTCTGTCACTTCCTTTTCTTTCTGCTACTTAAATGTATATGTTGCCTTTGTTTTTGCCCTTGGTCTGGCCCTATTGCTTCTGTGTTTTCTGATTTCTATCCTCTACTTCATGGTTTCAACTCTCATCTTTATGTACATAATGACCCAACTGAATATAGTTAGTATACGGAAAAATAATCAACACAGAGAGAGAATAAAGCCCATCATGTGAAATGTTAACAGCCTTAAAAAACCACTGTGGATTTTTTCTCCAACATTTAGAATTAGATGTGGACTCAAGAGGTTTAGGAATGAATCTTAGGAAGCTCTTTTCCCCTTTCTTTTTGGTCCAGGAAGTAGTATAAAAATAATTTACATAACCAATTTATCACATAAAATATGAAAGCTTTTCTTAATTAAAAAATATTTCTAATTTGTGTTTCATCTGAAAAGTGAATGATAGAGTTTACTTTCAACAAATTCAATGTTAATAATTCCCTTATCAGAATTAGAAAATTTGCACACAATCCATAATCTTAAAAGTAGTTGTGCTTAAAATTAAAAAAAATTTCATCTAGTATGTGGTATACATTTTCTCCAAACTCATTAATTCATAAAGCTACATATTTTTAAGAGCATTGTTTTCTACTATTGTCTTTTTAATAGCAAATATAGAGTTTTAGCTACGTGATAATTTATGTAGGCTTTGTAGGAGGGCCATTGTTTACAGAACTCTTTGTAAAATGGTTTCTATGGAGAATGAGCTTCCAAGATGAAATTTAGAATTCGTGGCTCACACCTCTGCTGCTTAGGAAAAAGGGAACTAGCCACTTCTCTACCATCTCAGGTTTCAAGGAACCTTTTCTCAACCACTCCCTGGAGCAAGGGGCTAGCTGGCACGCCTGCTTTCCCCTCCGTAAGGAAGGTAATCTATCTCACATGCAACCTCAGTGCTTCCTGAAAAAGAATTCTATGATGTGAAACAAGGTACAAAATACTCTTAAAGGTGGAAAAAGGTACAAAATACTCTTAAATCTGGGATTCTTGAACTGGTACATGTACATTTAACCAGGAAGATTGACAATTGCTTCCTCTTCAAATGGTTTTAATTAACTCTCCGTTTTAAATTAAGAAAATTGGCATTTTCTTCCCATATATAAAAGTATAAAATTAAACATGGTTTCCAGTCAACATTAGTCAATGCAATCATGAATAAGAGCAGATATTTTGAGGTAATACTGCACTGTAATACCTTAAAAACTACAGGAATGGTAATTTGTTTCTTCTGTCATCCTTAAATATTATATGTAAATAAATGACAGTGATCAGTCCTTTAAGAATAAGGCAGATTTCTAGATATCGCAATGGTCTTGAAGGTCTACACATGACCAAATTTCCCGTGACATTTCTAACTTAAAGATAATTGCAGAGACATTGAAGCTTGAGGTTGCCTATGGTCCAATATAACTGTAAACATTACTTTCTTAAAACTTTAAAAAAAAATTTCTTTATACTTAGCAGCTTTATTACCATCTCTGAGTTTTTTCTTTTTATTAACACTAAGGGAAAATTTGAATGTTTCACTTTCAATCTAAGTTGATTTCTTTCTAATTCTTCACTTGAAATATTTTCTTAGAAATATGTAATCAAAGGAATTCTGTTTCTTTCTAACCTGCACTTCCAGCTTCCATCTGGGTGCTTCTACTGGGATATCTCATCAGTAACTCAAACAGAGCATTTTAAAATCCATATTCATCTCTTTTCACTCAGCAACCAAACTTCTGACTTCTCTATTTTTTCTAAAAGGTGTCACCATTTTCTGTTATCCAAGCTAAAACTTTCCATCTTTGATGTCTCCCCCTCCTGTTCCCTAGATCCATTAAGTTGCATAGTCAGTCCCTTTTTGCTTCATGTCTTTCATATTTGCACCTTTCTTTTCTCTGCCATTGGCACTTCTCATTACCTCATGTCTAGCTGTTACTGTTCCTCGTAACCGGTATCTCTGTCTTCAGTGTCTTTCCCTCCAACTTATCTGACATCATACTTCCCAACAACCATCTTTTGGCTGCTAAGTTTTCTGGGTCAAGTAATCCACTTATTAGAATCTTTGCTTTTTCACTTATGTATTTTAAAACATGTATGCTTTTGGCAGGACATTTGGTACCTGTTCCCTCTCATATCAAGTTTTACACCAAAACTTAATGGAAAAAGACAAAAAAGGAGAACAATTATTTACCACTTATCATCTCTTTCTCTTTTTTTTTTTTTTGGCCTTAGGGAGAAAACCTCGGTATTAAAGGTGCTTTTTAGATTTACTTCTCTCAATGGATTTAGAATAGATTAATTAGATTCCATGTCAAAGATGCAATCTGCTACATGCCTGTATTTTATGCAGTGTAAGATAAAGCTGAGAGAATGTAAGTGGTGAACTCTGAGATTTACAGGGTGTGAAGAAGCAAGTGCACTGACTGGTTTTGTGTCTCTTGCTTTGGTCAGTAACAGAGGTTAACCCATCTCTCACAATGCCTACATCTTGTATTTCTGATGTAGTCACAACAGACATTTGTTGAATGATTATAGTCTAAATTGGCTGAAATTATGACAAAATTATGAGTTACTCTAAATCCACTGCATTCTATATATCTCAAATTCCTTCTTGGTATTTAATCCTCAGTCAAAATGATTGGATTTTCATTGAACATGTTGGAGGGACACACACACAAACACACACAAAACATCAGTTACAGCGACTGTGTCTGAGACTTGGATTTGAGGAAGAGTTTTTAAATGTAGTACTTTTATTAAAATGAGCATGTCTTAATTTTACGATAAAACTAATTAAAAATAATATACTTATAAATGACACACATTTAGCTTAGGAAACTTTCCCTATTTTGGAACAAATCAGCATCAAAACACGTGTCTAAATCAAGAAACTTAAACAGTGAAGAAAGTGTCATTTCCGGACCTTTCCTGGATACATACATTCACTATGTTATTAGTTTGAGTTATTTTCTTATTCATCCTGACACAAAAACAAAATAGTTAAAAAAAAAAGCGGGGGCATGGGGAATTAGACTAGGGCACATCGCTGAGCCTCTATTAGAAAAAGAAGAGTACCGTGGCTTTGTATAAAATTCTCAAAGGATTTGTCAATAAGGAGTTCCTAACCACTCAGGAAATGTTCTTTCCCTCTCTTCCACACTTCCGCAAAGATGAGATTACCAAAATGTGAGAAGGAATAACTGGTTAAAATTGCTGCGAAATGTTTTCTTCACTATCCTTTTCACACTTCTCCTGTCAGCTCTCTCGTATTTTAGCCTGAACATAACTTTCTTTCCTCCGTCTGTTTTACTGGACTCCATTTCCCATTCTAGTCTAAATTTTCTGGGAATGGTAACCGCCACCAAAGTGGATAGAGCCTTACTAAAGGAACAAGTGGGCGTTTTTCAAAAACAAACACTGCTGCACCCTACAAAAGGCAGGTTGGAAGGTTTAACGAAAATAATGAGCTGGGTGGGAGAGCCTTGGCGCGAGTGGAAAGCAGCCCCTTTACTCGGTTGTCCCGTGGCTCCCACGCCTCAAGCTGCTTTTCTTCCCAATGTTTCCAACCCAGCTCCTGACGGTGCCAACCAACTCATACTTGGATGCAGGCCTGCAACTCCTGCAGCGGGGCGACAACAGTGTAGATGCGCTAAACTGCGTCCAAGTCGGCACACTGATGGAAAGATACCCGTCTTCGGAAGCAAACTGATTCTCTCCAGCTTGGATTTTTCTTTTTGGTGTGATGCCTGGATGGTTCTGACACGCTAGGGTAGCTCATCTGCTGCTCCTCCCCCACGTAACTCCCACTTCTGGTCCCAGGCACCCCTCCGCCCCGGGCTCGCTCACCCCTCGCATTTCCTCCCTCCAGGGAACCCTCGCATTTCCTCCTTCCCCTTACAGCCTTGTCTTCCCCCACGCCCGCCTCCAGCCACGTGACAGGAAGGGCTTCGCCACGCAACGTCACCGACGTCCGCGACCCCGCCCCTGTCCTCCCACCGCACCGCACGCAGGGGGCGGCCGGCGGAGGGGTGAACGTGTCGGCGCGCTCCGCGCTCCCCAACCAGAGCTCGCCAGAGCGCCGCGGCCGCCGCCAACGAGCCGCGCGCGGGTTCCCGGATGTGCGGCGCTCGCGGAAGCCCCGCCCCCGTCGCCGGCTCCGCGCGCCCCCGCCCTCTGCCCCGCTGCGCTCTGCTTTCCCCTCCCTCTCCCGCCCTCCCCTTTTTTCGTGCCTTGAGGTTGCGGGTCAGCGCGAGCCTCTGCAGTGAGTCCGTCACGGCTCCGGCGGGAGCTTGAGCGCGAAGCTGCAAGCCCCCAAGCCTCCTGGCCCCTCTCTTCCCTCTCCCGTTCCTTTTTGCCTCTCCCCCTTCTCGTCGTCTCTCTCTTGCTCTCTCAGTCTCTGAATCTCGACTTTAATTTTTCTTCTACCCCGCCCGCTCCCGCGTGCCCAGTCACCCGGCCGGCGCGGGCCCCGCGGCGCCGCCTCTCCTCCCAGCCCGCACCCCCTCCCTTGCGGGCGTCCCGAGGGCCGCAGCCGCCCCAGCCGAGCGCAGCTGGGCCGCCGCCGCTGCTGTTGCCGCTTCCTGCAGAAGCCCGTCTGAACGCCGACCCTCTTCTCCGTCCGAGCGAGCCACCGACCGCCGAGCAAAATGGTGAGACCTTTGCTTCCCTAAATGCACCAGCCCTTCCCCGCCCGCCGCTTCCAGGGGCGGGGGCGGAGGCGAGCCCCGATGCCCCCGGTCGGCTGCCCCCGGTGGAAAATTCGAGAGACCCGGCCCAGGTTGGTGCCGCGGCGCATCCGAAAGCCCTCGGCGGCCTGGGTGTCTTGGCGGCCGCGGGGGCGTCGCGCGGTTGCCTGACAGGACAGTGGGGCCCCCGCGCCCGCCTCCGGGCCTTTGCGGCACCCCCTCCCTTGCGGCCTCTGGGATTCCGCCTCTGCTTCGGCCCCCCCCCCCCGGCCCATCCGCCCGGTGCGGTCCCCTCGAAGCCCCGCATTACTTTTTTCGGATCCTCTCCAATGTGGAGCTCCCGTTCACCTCCCAGACTCTCTAAAGTTCGGGGCCATTCCGAAATCCTATGGAAATAATATGTGACAAATGGCTGTTTATATAAGACCCAGTTTCTCTCCAGAGCTGCTCTTTCTTCCACTCACACTCCATTTTCAAGCAGTGAGTCTCGGCAGGAATCCTGCCACTCAGTTCCCCCCTTTCCTGTTGGTGTTTATTTCGCTGCTGTGTGCAACCTTTCGGGGGTTCTCTCGCTGCTCCTTTTTTCTGCACTGGCGAACCGGAAAGGGCCGAGGTGTATATTCATGAAAACATAGCATAACTCGGCTTTTGATAAATGGGGATGCCTTTTTTAAAATGTTTTCTTACAACCAAGGGTTTTCTTTGTTACCTTCCGTAAGTCCCTCTCTTGTGGTTGTTTTTGAATCATGGCGATTTAAATTTGTCTTTCCCTACCCTCAGTAATCCCTAGGTAGAATTCACTGCTGTAGTGTTTCAAACCGACGCTAGGGGTGTGTCTCCCGCCTCTGACACTGTAGCCAAGAAATCAACGACGCCCTTTTAGCCGGTTACCGGTTCTCTCTCTCGTGGGTGGCCGGTGTAGTTTCCTTTTGTAATCAAGAATTGTGTACAAGGTAGCAAAGGTTCGCAGTGCTTTTCCATCTGAATCAGGGATTCGAACATGTGATTTGGTTGCTTAATGCGTTTTCTAAAAGCCTTTAATTTTCAGAAGATATTTAGATTGATCTTAGGTAATTTTTTGCACTTTATTAATTGCATTGCATCCTGTATGTAGAATTTGGGTATTTCAAAGTAGAGTGATGGATTAGTGAAGAAATTCTGTCGATTGCAACTTAAATTCAATTTGGTGTGAATGTGCGGGGAGAAAGTGAAATTAGAATGCTTAAGTCAGCTTTTATTTAAAATACAGGTCAAATGATTTTAAGTGCACTTATGAGTATACTTAGAATGCAAACTAAGAGTAGACCTAATAAATGACTAGTGATTTGGATATGTGTAAGTATTCCCCTGACAATTTGGGAGGCATCTCAGAGACAACTTTGGCTCACAGAGTCACAAAATTTAGGCTTTTTCAGACTTATAAAAAAACAACTTAAATCAGAGGCATTCATATACAACTTCATTATACATGTATTTTACTTGAAGGTCAGGATCTTGAAGATCTTTTGCAGTGAATGTTTTCGCCTGTATCTATAAACAGTAAATTTTGAGGAACTATGATCTAGTCTTTTGTTGTCTGTATATTATATAGCAAAACGATCTAGTTTGCAAATAGTTTTTCTTGTAGTGTATTTTTTTTGAACAACAGACTGGATTTGGGAAGTCCTTTTTTGGCTCTTAAATTTGTTTTTCAGGTATATTTAAAAAAATATAGGAGCTGAGTACTGAGCTCCTAGGAATTTTTCCCAAATCTCACTAATGGTCAGTTGTGTTTGGTAAACTAAGTAAATTAGTGTTACTGAAATAAACAAATATATCTTCACAATTTCTTCTCTAGGTAGATGTGTATAGTTTTAGAGTATTTCAGTGTCACATGTAAAGGAATGGAAAAAATAAAATAATCAAATAGAAGAATGTTTAGGTTGCTGTGATTGAAAACAGTTTGAGTAATTTTTGAAGGACTAAATTTTATAGGGGAATTTTTAGAAACCAAGTTAACTTTAAACAAAAATAGTTTTTACTATGTGCTTAGTATAATTTAGAAAGGTGACACTGGTTTTTGTATCTGTTATTGGAATGGGTGTATGAATTTGACTTGGATGCGTGTATGAATATAGTTCATAGGTGATTAGTGCGTAGGTAGCTACTTTAAATTTTGTTACTTAGGGCAACCTTAAATTTAATAAATGACCTTATGACTTTGTGTTTTTAATTTTTTATTAGTTCAGATCCTCTGACAAAGAAAGGCTACTTTAAAAACAAAATCCAGCAACATGTCCTATGGCCAGCAGAATTAAAATTCACATCAGTCAGGAGAAGAAAATTTCTTTACTCATTATGTCCCACAGCGTATGAGAAAATTAAAAAGGCTCAGAGTACAAGGTAAAGAAGCTGACGAAGGGTAGGTCCGGAACGAGAAGGACAGACCACTGTGGGAGAATCAGGCATCTGTCATACATAGCAAGGCAAGCAGAAGTACAAAGCAGTATAAGGAAGTCAGCTTGGGCGGAAGGATTAAGAGTTAGACAGACTGGGCCCAGAGTCTGGGCAAGCAACAGGGATTCATTCATGTCAACAGATACTTAAAAGATTTTGTCTATTGTTCACTGATTATTGTGCTTGGTTGTGGAAGATCATAAAATGGCAGTAGGTATGAAGAAAGATAGAGTTGTCATATGAATAATATACACAAATCTGAATAAAAGTTGAGGAAAGGGCAAGATCAGTTTCGTCTGGGTTTAGGGAAAGTTTTGTGAAGGAGGTGACGATTGAGCTGAGTCTGAAAGGATTATTAGATTGTCGTAGACAGAGGTGGGGGCAGCTAGGAAAAGACTTTAAAATCCTTGAGATAAGGAGAGAGAACATATATGGAGCACTGATACTTAAAATGTGGTTCCTGGATCAACAGCATCCGCATTATCTGGGAACTTGTTAGGCTCTGCACTAGACCCACTGAATCACCAACTTGGAATGGTGTCCAGCAGTCTAGATTTTATAGATTTTCCAGATAATTCTAATATATGCTAAATTTTGAGAGCCACTGTTTAGAGAAGAGCAAGAAATGTATTGATTTAAATTTTAGTTGAGTATCTCTTTACATTCCTAGCACTGACTATACAAACATAAGACATAATTGTAATTTCCAAGGAACTTAAGTAGGATATATAACTAAATATGGGTTCTGTAAGAGCATATGTCAGGGGAGAGACTTAATCTAAACTGGGGTGGGGTGGGGCAGGGAGATCAATGTCACTCAAAGAAAGCTTGTCCGAAGAGGTGATGTCTGAGCTGAGCCTTAAAAGGATGAGTATATAGCCAATGGGAAAGTTGCTCTAGATGAAAGCTTTATGTTTAAAGCCATGGAGGCATGAGATATTCATGTAAGGGGTTAGGGTAGAAAGAAGGGAGGGTGATCAGGGAGACTGAGTCAAGATCATAGTGGGGTTTGCATGTCCTCTGAAGAAATTTACATTTTTTCCCCCTAAAGCCAGTGGGAAGTTATTATTTTTAAGCAGGAGAATAACAGTCACATTCACAGTAGTTTCTCCCTTTTTCTAAGACCCCTGGTAGATGCCTGAAACCAGGGATAGTACTGAATCCTAAGTACTATGTAATTTTTTTCCTGTCCATACATACCTATGAAAATTTAACTCAAAAATTAGCAGAGTAAGAGATAAACAACAATAACAAATAATAAAGTAGGACGAGTATAACAATATACTGTAGTATAAGTTATGTGAATATAGTCCCCCTCACACACAACCAAGGCAGCTACTAAGTGACTAATGGGCAGGTAGTGTACACTGAGTAGATCCTCTGGACAAAGGGATGATTCACATCCGAGGCGGGATGGAGTGGGGCTGGGCGGGGCGGTGTGAGAGTTCATCACATTAATTAGATGGCACCCAGTTTATAACTTATGTTTATTTCTGTAATTTTACATTTAATATTTTTGGACTTTGTTTCACTACAGGTAGCTGAAACCGTGGAAAGTGAAATGTGGATGAGGGGAGATTGCTTTACTTTTTTAATGATCAAATTGATGGCCATGTGGATAATAGGATAGATGAATCTAGATGTGGGGACCAATTAAGGAATTATGGTAATTGATGTGAAAAATGAGGACTTGAAAGAATGTAGTAACAGTGCATGTGGTGTGAAGGTATGCGGCAGACACATTTAAGAGGTAGAAGATAGGACTTGGTGACTGTTGGATTATGGGGAGAATCCTTGTGTGCCTTTTGGCTTGGGTGACTAGGTAGATGATAGTGCTATCCATTCAGCAAATACTCGTTGAGTACCTAGTTGGGTAGAATCCAGTTCTAGGGATACATGGAAAATGCTAGCCGCCCTCAAGAAACTTCTAGTCTGCTGGTTTCATATCTAGTCTTCTATTGTCTTTTGGTAGTTAATGTTTATACTGCTGTGTTGCAGGATTCCAAATTCAGTACAACAGGGTGCTCTGAAATATTCACAGTGCCTGTTGTATAGATACAATAGTGACCAAGGAAATAGCAGAAAGAACTTCCATAAAACAACTATGGGACATTTATACAATGGAATACTACTTGGCCATTAAAAGGAATTTTTTTCCCTTTGCCACAGGATGTATGGACTTGGAGAACATTATGCTAAGTGAAATAAGTCAATCAGAGAAAGACAAATACTATATGATTTCACTCAACACGTGGAATCTAATGAACAAACTGAACTAACAAGGAAAATGAGGACAGACTCAGATGGAGAGCAGGATGACAGCTAGTGGGGTGAGGGGGTGGTGGGATTGAGCAAAAAGGAAAAAAGGACTCATGGGCGTGGACAACAGTGTGGTGATTGCTGGGGGGAGGACGGTATAAGGGGACTAAATGGTAATGGAAAAAATACAGTTAAATTTAAAAAGAAAACTTGTTTGGATGTACGAAGAGGCAACATGTTTGAGCACTGATTCTCAAAATGTTGATCCTGAACTAGTAGTATTGGCATCATCTGGAACTTGTTAGAAATACACATTGTCTGTGTAGAAGATACAGGACGATGAAATTTGGAGGAGTGATAATGATTTCTGTATTGGACATGTTGAATTCAAAGTAGTCATGGGTCATCTGGGTAGATATGGCCAACAAGTAATTGGCTATCTATATCTGGAGCTCAGAAGAGAAATTTGGGGTTGAGTTAAGGATTTAAACGTTGTCTTTGTATTTCTATTAGGTAGTACTTGAAACCACGAAACTGAATGAAATTCTATAGAGAAAGAATATAAAATGCGCAGAGTGCAAACCTTAACACTGCATTAGAGAGGCAGGTCGAGGATGAGGAACGTGTGAAGACTCAGAATAAATAGCTGTAGGCGTAGTTGGGATATTAGAATGAAGTCGTATCTGAAGGAGTCTGCAGTGTCCAGGTATTGCGGAGATCAGAAAAGAGGCAACTTAGAAGTGTGCTCAGGAGGGATCAGGTGACTTGGGAACAGTACAAAAAATCCCCACACCAGTTTGTACTGGGAGCAAGGAAAGCCGGGGTGCAGTGAGCTGAGGAATAAATAGGTGGTGGCTAGATATTGAGATAGTTACTTGAAGCTTCGACTACTGTGTAAGAAAATCAAAGCTGGAGCGGATAGGTTTGATAGGAACTTATTTTGAGGTTAAGGGAAAATGCCTGGAAATAAGGTGCAGTTGAAGATTCAGAGGGATTAAGACGGAATTATTGATAGTTTGGCAAGGAGGTAGGAAGGCATATGACTCTCCTCAGACGAGAAGAGATTTTTCTCATCTGTCAACGTGAGGGAAGAGGATAAAAATGAAGGCCAGTGTGGAGGCCTTAATTAAGACAAGACAGTAGCTCAGTTAAGTTCTGGGTAATGAAAATAAGATTTCAAGGGAATGTAAACTGATAATGCAGAGGCCTTGTCTTTTCATTGTTATATTCCAAATATTTGGTATGTAGTAGATACCAAGTAGTGTTTGAAGAGGGAATATGTAAATGAGTAAGTGGAAGAAAGTAAGTGTTGAGACAGTGGAGGCAATGAGTGTGAGTTCCTTTTTTGAGACATTTATGAAGAAAAGGACAAAGAAAAGTTAAATAGTTTACCGTTGGGGTAAATTCTTTTTAGCATACATAGATGTTGGTATTCGTTAGAATAAGAAGACAAGCCAGGAGAGGGAGCTGTAAGAAAGATGATTAATAGAATAAGCCCTAGAAGTGGTAGAAAAAGAAAGAGATTTAACAACAGGAGGGACATCAAAAGAGATAGGAAAAATCAGGGTGAGGAGAGTAGGCCATAGCAACAGATAAGTGGTTTTTAAAAAAAAATGTTTTAATTGTATTTTTTCCATTACCATTTGCTCCCCTTATATCCCCCTCCCCGCTGCAGTCACCACACTGTTGTCCATGTCCATGAGTTCTTTTTCCTTTTTGCTTGATGCAACAGATATGTTTTCATAAGAAGTTCATACCAGATGGCCTAAAAATCATCTCAGTAATTTGAGAATAGTTTGAGGCAAGATTATCTGCTAAATTGAGATTGAGGTTGAGGCAAACGAGGTGAGTTAGAGGGTGAAGAGTGTAGAGAAGGATTATGATGTCAATTCTGGGGGGTTTGATAGGCAGTTAACAGGGCATTAAGTAAATATTATTAAATAGTAGGTGGACCCAGGAGAGGACAACAGTGGGCCAGTGACCTAGGAAATGAATCTGGAGAACAGGAATTTTAACGAGAAAAGAGTTTACTATTTTGTCAGTCTTTGCTTTAGTAACTTCTGATCAAATTACATGGGCCTAAAAGGAGTGCACCATTTTCTGAGTTTAGGTTTTATGTAAGGGAAACATATAGTTGTAGATGATACTGTTAATTTTTTTTTTAAGTTCTAAAGACAGTATTAATACAGTTGATTAAAAATTAAACCACACCAAAAGGTACAAAATGGAGAGGAAATCTTTCCTGGTAAACCCTTCCCCTTGTATTGATTATAATTTAGTTTTTACTGAAAAGATTACCAAGGTCAAACATGAAGGTTTTAATGATGCCATGTTGTAGTTTACTCTTTGCAGTCAGTTTATTTCAAGGTTTTTAATCGTATTTCAAGTGTAAACATTGAGTCAATAACAATGGAACATAATTTTTCTAATCAGGTAGCAATTTCATGATTGAAGTTGGTACTTTAAAGAGGGTCTGAACTATGATATTACTATGAAGTAACTCATAATGACGATAATATATTACTGGAACGTTGTACTTTTTCCACTTACCACCTTATTAAACATTAACTACGTGGATAACAATTACTTACTTAAATTAAAAAGAAAACGTTCTTGGAAGTGTAGTGGATAAAGCATCTATTTTATTTCAGGTTTACCAGATTAAAATTCTTCATCACTTTTACCCTCCTAGATAAGCCTTTTCTTCAACAGCCGACAGCCGCTCTGTCCCTTTCTGAATTTTCTCCTCGGACCTCCTCTGTGGTCATGAGTTCGACAGTGTAATTAAAGCCAGTGTATAGATGTAGCACAGGAATACAATTTTGAAGTGGAATGTGACTAATATATGTTTCTGGGTTTGTCTTTGTTTTTTATAGTCTTGTACTGTAAAAATATTTAAAACATTTGAAGATTTCTATAGGAAATCCTTTGAAATTTAGCACTGATAATCAGGACATAGGTTCTTACAGGTTCCTTCCTCAGAGTTTTGTTTTGTTAGTTACAGCCCTTCCTTAAGAGCATCACAAGGGGGAGGGCCATATTAATAGCCCTATCGCTACCCATAAAACATATTTGTAAATGAAATAGTTTGATTTGTTTTTCTGGTAACATTGTTAAATTCATACATCCTCTAGCCAGGTCTCTCTTGTCTTTCATAAATAATACAGAGTATTTATATTTATTTGTATATTAGAATTAGGCATGCTTTTTAACACCTGGCCACAAGAGAATGAAGCATAGCAACCTACAAAAAGGATCAGACCTTTACCATTATCCTTATTAGAGCTATTAGCATTTTTATTTACTCTTAAAATTTTTTCTATGAGGTTTTTTTTTCTTAATCACTTCCCCTTTTCCATCCAGTGCCCCCAAACTCCTCTCTCCTCTGACAGCTGTCAGTCTGTTCTCTGTATCCCTGAGTCTGTTTCTATTTTGTTAGTTTATTTTGTTCATTATATTCCACATATACATGAAATCATAGGTGTTTGTCTTTCTCTGGTTTATTTCATTTAATATAATACTCTGCCATTTTTATTCTTTATTTTAAAAATATTTACTTATTTTCAGAGAGAGGGGAAGGGAAGGAGAGAGGGAGAGAAATATCAATTGTGGTTACCTCTAGCACCCCCTACTTGGGGACCCAGCCTGCAACCCAAGCATGTGCCCTGACGGGGAATCGAACAGGTGACCCTCTGGTTCACAGGCTGGCACTGAATCCACTGAGCCACACCAGCGAGGGCCCTTTTTTTTTTTAATCTGCCTAGTTTCAGGGATGATTTTCTTTCCTATCTTTCTGAGTGTGATGCCACAAGCGCTGTCCTATTAGAGACATGCAGTAAGCTGGCATCCTGTCATATTTACTTGTAAGGCAATTTTTAATAAAAATTAGAATGTTAGGGAAAACAAGTGCTAATAGAGAATAAGTGAAATCTGTGATTTTATATGTGTTTATGTTGCAACTATTTCCTAACAAATAGAACTCTGTGAATTATAAACTAACTCATAATATTTATCAAGTAAATAGTGAGTTTACGTACAGGTAAACATCTCTGCTTTCCTGTCTGGTTGTTGCTGTCTCCCTACCCTTACCGTCATATTTCTTAACTTTCATCTCCTTTTGCTTTTGTTCCTGTTTCTTAGTCTGCAACAGTCTAGATCCTGTGATGTCCAGTTAAGTAGACACTAAGCTACCTGTGACTGTTTTAGGTTAAAGTAAATTAAATGGAATTCAAATAAAATAATTTAGTTACATGAATTAAAATTAAATAATATTGTACATTCAGTTCTTCAGTCACAACAGCTGTATTACAAGGCTCAGTAGCAACTTGTTGCTAATGGTTATTACCTTAAGGTAGGTAAAGACCATTTCCATTATTGTAGTATGTATCTGCATTTCACTGAAACTTAGTGTGTTGGCAGTAATCTTATAAACCAGCATGAGATTTGGAGTGGGAATGATTTGAATTTTTAGATTCTGAATCTGCCATTTATTAGCTATGTGACTGAATAAATACCATAAACTCCCTAGGCATTATTTAGTACATTGTAAGTCAGAATAACAGTATCTCAAATTGGGATGACAACAGTGTCTGGAAATCCAGTAGATACTTATTAAATTTATTTGGCTTCATTCTTCCATGACTTCTTTATAATATTGGATGTTGTTGGAAATTCTTAATTCTCTCCTCTTTTGGTTTCTGGGCCCCTTTAAATATGCTTGTATTATTTTCCCATTTAAAATTCCATATATTATAAAACTAAAGTATTTAACATAGTCCATAGACTCCATAGGTTCTACCTATTATTTACTTCAGCTTTTTCCACATGTTCCTGCTTTCTCTATCTATACTTTAGTCGCTATGTTTTTCTGTTTATTCTACCATCAGAGCCTTTTTTGCATAGGCTATGTTGGAATGCCTCACGGTTTCTTCAAGGAAAGGCTCCCCTCAAGGGGAGACTTTTACCCCTACACCATGTTAGGCCATATTCCTATGTGCATATTTATGTCGTCTTGTTAGCACATGATTAATTAGTTCTATAGGTGTTGGCTCGCTTTCTGTCTTCCCGTGATTCAGTGTGAGCTCCCTCAAGAGTGGGAATTGTGACTGTATTGTTCTTCACTCTTATATACCCCTGATGCCAGCATAGGTCCTTACATACTATAGGAATTCAATAAATATTTGTTAAATGAATTCTTTGTTTATTTTCAAAATTTCATCATATTTTATATAATGATTTATATTTAAGTCCACATCATTCTTTTCTCTAGTCCATGGATCACATTGCTTACTGGGTGGATATTTATTTGAACAAGGGCATCTGTAAGACACCAAACTCTTCAACATAACAAAAACTACATTATTGTCGTCTTACTCATACTTCATTATTCCCTAAATTCCACCCCCACCATTTTTCTTAATGGGAACCCTATCTGTCCATTCACTGCTGTTTGGAAACCTGGTATTCCTTTTTCTCCCCTTTACTACTAGCCATGTCTTAAGCAGTCACCAGTAGCAGTCTATATGAAGAGGGACTTCTGAGCCATTCCATTCTGGCTCACATACTATTGATAAAGAGGAAAATGGATATATAATGTTCCCAGTATATTAGTACTTCATGCCATGAAGTAGTGGCAGCTAAGTCCAGAATACACTAACACAGTTGAAAGCAGTGAACTGGAGAATACAGTACTGTATACTAGCTGTATAGTCCATATTCTTTCTCTTGACTCAGTTTGGCCATGGATCAGTGTTGGAAGAATTTATTTCACAATTTTCCCAGATGTTTGTGTATTTTTCCTTTGTTTTTATAACTTAGCTGGAAACAGGCCTTGTACTTTTTTCCTTTACTTTCATCTGTGCCTTTAAAAAGTCCTATGCTTAATTAGTACATCTTTATGTTAATATGCTTATTAGTATTTTTGCTGGTTTTGTTAGTACTCTGGTTACAGAGTTTTGAGTGACTGCTTCCAACTCTCCCTTAAGCCATGTTATTTTTAATGCATAGTGTTAAGAACATGAAGTATTTTCAGGAACGTAAGTATTGAGTTATATAGCAAACATGTCCTCTTTTAGATGCCCCAAATGCGACTTGAATCAGCTTCTTCATCCCCTTTTCCACTGGCATTGTTGCAGTTCCCTGTATTTCTCCGGAGGACTATTTCTATAACCTACTTAATGCTTTGCTCTTTTTGCCTCCAGTTGCTTCCTCCTTCATTCTGTCCTTTGTATTGCCACTAGAGTTTTTCATGTGAAGAGGAAATCTAGTGTCATTGCCTTATTTAAAAGTCAATGCTACATCTTTTAGAATTAAAAATTTAAACTCCTTTTATGACACTCATTTTCTGATTTTTATATCTGGCCGTCCTTATGCTGTATCCACGTCAAGTCACTTGGTTCTCAGATGCCTCATCCTTTTTTATTTATTGGTGCCTTTGTATGTACTTTTTCTTCCATCTGCAGTGTTCTTTCCGTTTTTCTGTCTGGCATACATCAAGATCCCATTCCAGTGGCATTCTGTGAAAACTTTCCCACCTCCCACAGGCAATTAATGGCCATTTGTAAATAACTTCTAGTGCATCCTATATTTCCTATATGTGTTTAATTGCCTTTCCTCCTAAACCGTGGGCTCATCTAGAGCAGGGGATGCATTTTAATTCCTCTTTGTAAAGCTAGTTCCCATTATAGGTTCTCTTGTGGAACTTAAATGTAAATGATGGATGGGTGAGTAGGCTTTTGTCCTGCTGGCTTGGGAAGCCAACAGAGGTGCAGTTGAGTTAAGTTTTATTTATAGTCATTGCTAGAGGCAAAAATGACAAAACTGAAGCTGCCCTACTTCAGGCACATGGTGAGAATGTAGGATTCTTTGGAAAAGATAATAATGCTGGCACAAATAGAAGGCAGAGGGAAAAGAGAGGTAGGCCAAATATGAGATGGATTTATTCCATCAAAGCAGCCATAGGCATGAGTCTACAGTAGGGCTGTAGCAAGGTGCTAGGTTTCTTCTGGTCACTCTGCTTGCCCAGTTTGAGCGTAACATGTGGCAGCTATTTGGGCATTTTATCATTCAGTCTAGTTACTTGACCCATCAAATAGAGTTGTATAATGTCAATCAGTCATTTAAGTGCTGAAAGAATACTGTAATTTTTGTTGTTGATTATGTTGCTTTCAATGAATTTTGTTTGATACTATGAAACATAATATGATGTGATGGGACAAGTATGGAATACAGAATTGGATGGATTATATTAGAGTAAACTGAATCTGCAAAATGGCCACCAGACTGCCTGATTTAGAGTTCTTGTGGGTATTGGGTAAGGTGATTACCCAAGATGCTTATAAAGTGCAAAATGCTGTTTAAATTTTTGAAAATCAAACTACTAAAAACTTGCATGTGTGAGTAGTATTCTTGGCAGATCTAGATTTCATATGCTTCATTTTCATTTCTTTGCAGCTAACCAAGTAGGAAAAATATCAGAGTGTTTTAGGCTACAAATGATATAATACCCACCTAACTAAAAATGGTCCAATAACAAGGAATATATTCTTTGACAAAATGAGAAGCCCAGAGCCAGAGTTGTTCAGATTTCATCAAGGACATAGGTTTTAGTTTACTTTAAAGTTTGCCATAACAGTTTCATGTGCCAACATCTGTGTGAAGGAGAGTGAGCAGAGAGTAGTACTTCCTCAAGTTTTTCTTTTCATTAGAGAAAAACAATGAGAGGAAGAATTTTCTTGCAAGTCTCATAGCAGGTTTTTTCCTTAGGTCCCATTTTATTCTTAGTGTTTTCTTGCATGCCAGAAAAAGATCAGATTCGTTTCTCTGGCAGGGTATTTTTCCCCCCAGTTTTATTGAGAAATAATTGACATGTATACGTCTAAAGCATACAGCATGATGGTTTGATTACCACAATAGTTCAGTTAAAATCCATCATCTCGTGTAGATACAGTGAAAGAGAAGAAAGAAGAAAAAAAATTTTGTTCTTGTGATGAGAACTATTAGGATTTACTGTCTTAACTTTCCTACATATGATACAGCAGTGTTAACTATAGTCGTCATGTCGTACATTGCATCCCTAGCACGTTTTTTAATCTTATGATTAGAAGTTTGTACCTCTTGACCACCTTCCTCCAAGGCAGTTAAGTTCTTAAAAACTGGTTGTAGCTTACCACAGATCAGGCCTTACAGTAGAAAAAACAACCGCTTTTATTTTGTACACTGAGCAATATCTTACTTGGTACTCTGATGGGATTGTAGGCAATGAAAAGTATATTTGACTTTTGATATACTGTACCGCTTCCCTCACCAGTGCATAGATATTACCCTGTATTATTAGCCCATTCACAAATGTATTTTCTGTATCCAGTTTACCATAACCAAAATTCTGTTTCCTTTCAAAGGATATCATCTGCCTTGCAGCCCCTTCTGGTGAAGGAAGACTGCTCATTTTAAGTTAGGGATGGATGGGAGTTTGCCATTGTGTTAATCAGGTATTGAAAAACGTTTTCTGTAAAGGGCCAGATAAAAAATATTTTAAGCTTTTTGGGCTGTACAATCGTTTGCAAATTCTAACCTCTAGCATTGTAGCTTGAAGCAGCTATAAACAGTACATAAACAAGCAAGCATGGCTGCATTTCAATAAAACTTAATTTACAAACACAGTTGACAGATTGTTTCTAAAAGCAACAAAATAAACAACAAAAGAAAAAAGATAAATTATGCAAATAACTGTAATTGAACAAAAATAAAAAATTTTTAAAAAAACCAAAAAAAAAAAAAAAAAAAAAGATAAATTCAGCATCACCAAAATGAACATCTTAAGTGGTTCAAAGGACACCAAGAAAATAAAAAGACAGCCCACAGAATGGGAGACAATTTGTGCAAATCATAGATCTGATAAAAGACTCCTATCCAGAATGTGTAAAGAATTCTTAAGGCTCAATAACAAAAACACACCCAACTAAAAAACAGGTAGAGAATCTGGGTGGACATTTCTCCAGAGAAGATAATTTCACGTTCAATAAGCACATGAAAAGATGCTCAACATCATTAGTTATTAGGGAAATGCAAATCAAAGCCACATGAGATACCACTTCACACCCACTGGCATTCGAAGACCAGATAAGTGTTGGTGAGAGTGTGTAGAAATTGAAACCCTCATAACGTTGCTGGGGAGAATGTAAATGTATTATAGTTACTTGAGAAAACAGTTCTTAAAATGTTAAACATAATTATCTAGTAATTCCATTCTTAAGCAGTATATACCCACAAGCAATGAAATGAAAAACTTGTATGTGAATGCTTATAATAGCCTTATTCTTTTTTTTTTTTTTTTTTTAATTAAGATTTTATTTTTTCTTAGAAGGGAAGGGAGGAAGAAGGGGAGGACTAGAAACATCAGTGTGCCATCAATCTATTGCCTCTCTCACACACCCCAACCAGGGACTGGCCCGATACCCAGGCATGTGCCCTGACTGGGAATCAAACCCGTGACCTTTCTCTTTGTGGGATAGTGCCCAACCAACTGGGCAGCACTGGTCAGGGCTAGTATTACTCTTAATAGCCAATAAAAAAACAAAAAAAGGAAACAGTCCAAATGTCCATCAGCTGATGAATGGATAAATAACATGTGCTCCATGCATACAAGGAAATATTATTTGGCAGTAAAAGTATTGACTGTTGCTACTTTGTAGATGAACTTTGAAGATACTGTGCTAAGTGAAAGAAGCCAGTTACAAAGGAATACACACTTGATACATAATGTACAGGATAGGCAGATACACAGAGACAGATTACTGGTTGCGTAGGATTCAGCTGAGGCAGGGAGATGGGGAATGACTGCCAGTGGATGGGGGCTTTCTTTTTGGGGTAATGAAAATGCTCTAAATTTTATTGTGGTAATGGCTGCATGACTTTGGGGATGTAACACACAGCGTGGTGACTATAGTTAATAACATCATATTTGAAAGCTACTAAGAGAGTAGGTCTTAAGAGTTTTCATCACAAGAAAAAGAATTTTGTAGCTTTATGGTAACGGATGTTAACTGTAATATTGTGGTGAACATTTTGCAATATACACAAATACTAAGTCATGCTGTACACCTGAAACTAATATAAAATGTCAATTATATCTCAATTAAAAAAAGATACCACTAAAATAAAACCCAAGAGGTAGTAGGTCTGATTTGGCCTGGGGCTATGGTTTGCTGACCCCCTAATAGATTATTACTTATTTAGTCTCCTGCAGTCATTTTCTTCTATCAGACTGTCCCTCCCTCCCTTCCTTCCTTTTAAAGATTTTATTTATTTTTAGAGAGGGAGAGAAACATCTGTGTGAGAGGAAAACATTGATCCATTGCCTTTCTTACACAGCCCAACTGGGAACAGAACCCACAACCTAAGCATGAGCCCTGACTGGGAATCGAACCTGTGACCTTTTGCTTTGCGGGATGACGCCCAACCAACTGAGCTACACTGATCAGGGCTGTACTTCTCTTTATTTTTTCTCGTTGTTATCATCTAACATCTTTCTGGATCTCTAGTTTTCATTCAGAATTTAGGTTCCTGTGTTACATGTTTTCCCACTAGGTTCCACCATCCCTTTAAGTCATTATGTACATCTTGTTTTAGTGTTCCTTGGCCCTAACCTGTACTTTCTCTCTACTTCCCCTGTTACTTGTGGCCATAGGGTGGTCTCTTACCATCATCCAGAACTGTTCCACTGCTAGGACTTTGTTTTGATATTATTTTCTCAATTATAATTATTTAAAATGCTGTGTCTGTAGAATTTTCTGTTTGGTTTTGGGATTATATATGTTTTTAAATTAAAATATAGTACCAAATTAGTATTGCTCCCTACAGGAAGTTGTTGGATAGTTTCCATGTAATAATAATTTATATTTTCTATCCCTTTACTGCATTTCCTCTCAGCTGTCTCCACCTGTCTCATACCCTCTTAGTGTCATGTTTCTGTGATTGTGACTGCTGTATTAGATGTATGCACGCTGCATTTTAAGTTGCTGTGCCTGTGTGAGTTGGCCGTGACGAGCCACTGGAATTTGTATTCTAAGATGAAAAGAAAATGGCTTCAGTACCTTACTGCTTTTCATGTATAATGCAGAACAGGTGCGGCTATGTGATCTACTATTGGTAAGGATACTATGGGAATTATATTAGTTTGAATTCAAATTTGGTCTGTACCACTACCAGCTGTGCGACCTTGTACAAGCTGCTTAACAGTAACACCCATTTATCCAGAAGATTGTTGGGAGGGTAAATAAGACGTATGTAGTCTCTAACAGAGTGTCCAGTGTGACTTCATTTTCTTGTTTGAGTAAACTTGCCTTTGTTCCATTCATGTTTGTATTCACAAAGTTAACTTTTAAAGATTACTTTCTAGATCCATCAGTTTTTAACTTTTAAAAAATCCATTCGAATTGGACAAAGCAACCTGCATTGTATTTCATATTCAGTTTGAACTAAAAAGTAGTTACTGCAATTTAAATTAGTATATCTGAACTGTCTGAAGGATTTTAGGACTTCATGTAAAGAATTGTCTTAATTTGAAGAAAAGTAATGTCATTGTTAGAATAAAACCAGATAAAAAGAGCCAGCAGGTTTTGCATACTGTTATTTAAAAGCTCTCTGCATTAATAAAGCTTTTGTTGTGTGTCTGTTGCTTCTTGAGAGATATTTTGTACATTTGGGAATGAAGTTTTATTAAATCCTTGGCTTTATTGGTTGTTTACAGTGTATTAAGCACGTTGTAGGTTATTATTAGTCTTAACCTTTTGGACAAATACTTTGTCTTTTAAGAGTTTTCTTAAATGTTGGGAGCCTCATTCCTGGAAAAATTGTGAGTTGGCATAAAAGTGATTAATTGGTAAATGGACTATGTTTAAAGTTCACATACCAGTTCTTCAGGATGCAGAACATTTTTTCAAAGAAATAGGATCATGAAGATTTGCAAAAAGCATGTTTCAATGATAATCCAAATGTTTTAAAGTCTTTTTTGTGTAGGATGCATGGAAGAATAGCTAGTAAAAACAAAAGCAAGTGCTCGGCTCTCGTGGAGCTTGCAGTGTAGTAAGGTGGTCACGGTGGGTAACTGAGTCCATGTCTGGAAACAGCTTCTTTGCATTTTGCATTTATTTAGGTCTAGTTGAAAAAGTTGTTTGGTCCTGACCAGTGTGGCTTAATTGATTGGGCATTTTCCAGCAAAGCAAAAGGTTGCTGACTTGATTCTCGGTCAGGGCACATGCCTGGGTTGTGGGTTCAGTTCCCTGTTGGGGCATGTATGAGAGGCAACTGATCAGTGTTTCTTTATCACAGTGATGTTTCTTCCCTCAAATAATAAATAAATAAATAAGATCTTAAAAAATAAAAGGTAGAATCTTATTCCATCCACACTCACTGTAGTTGTGTGTCTACTCAGAAAATATTTTTCTCTGACAGACCCATAATAATGTGGTTCATTTTTGTGTGTTCATTAAATAAGGAAGTACTTAGAACTGTATGTTACAATAAATTGGCAGATCATTTAAAATACTGCATCCGTTAAGGTTATTTTAAAGATAGTTTTGTAGGGCTACTGTTGGTAATTACTCTTAGTATAGCAATCTGCATAACTTAGAGTTGTTATTGATCAAAGTGAAGTTACACTCTTCAATAATATGATTTTAGTAAAGTCTGAACCTATCAAAAAAAGAGTCATTATTTTGTCCCTTTTGTGACTTTTATTCTTTCTGACTTAAACTTTTTCGTTAGGTGATTTTTTTGGTAAGATTTTTATTTATTTATTTAATTTTTTACTAATTTTATTTTTTTTTAAGATTTTATTTTTTTTTTAATTTATTTTTAGAGAGAGGAGAAGGGAGGGAGAAAGAGCAATGTATGGTTGCCTCTCACATGCCCCTCACTGGGGACCTGGCTTGCAACCCAGGCATGTGCCCCGACTGGGAATAGAACCGGTACCCTTTGGTTCCCAGCCTGTGCTCAATCCACTGAGCTACACCAGCCCGGCAGATTTTATTTATTTTTAGAGAGAGGGAAAGGGAAGGAGAGAAAGAGGGTGAGAAACATCAATGTGTGAGTGAAACATGGGTCAGTGGCCTCACATATGCACCCTGACTTGGGACTGAACCCACCACCCAGGCATGTGCCCTTGACTGGGAATCGAACTGGTGGTCCTTTGCTTTGTAGGATGACGCCCAACCAACTGAGCCACACCAGTCAGGGCTCCTTACATGATTTTTAAAACCATATTAGAATATAAACCATAATAGAACCAAAGTAATATGTATGCTCCATTATGAGAAAATATAGCGTAATGTAGACTATGATAAAACTATAATAAAATACTAAATTATTAGATCAGAACCATATTCTACTGATTCTCTTTCTGTATTTAACCATTCACTTTGTTTTTTGATGAATTTCTTTTGTATTAATTTTCTAGTATTATTTCATTTTCCATTTTTTATGAACTTTTTCTTGAGTGGTGAAGACTACCCATCTGTATGCTGACCATTTCAAGCTATATATCTTTAGTGTGATCTTTCCCTTGAGTCCAGGTTCTGTACTTGCTGATGTGTCTACCTGGATGTCCATAGACCCCTACAATTTAAAAATTGTATTTTTGAAGAACCTGAGAATCTGTAATATTCATTACTTGATTTATGCCTAACATTATTGCAATGCACAAAGCATTCCCCCCATTCCCTCTCACTAATGGTTCTGTAAAAGGGTATAAATAGCAGGCTCTTGCCTTCTTTATATGCAGAAAATTGCTTCAGAGTATTAATAACCAATATAAAGTTACAGAATCATATAGTAAAACTTATGTTTAGTCAGCTCAGTAAAAATAATCAGGTGTGCTTGGAATTAATCATAGTTTAAAATGAGATGATTAAATTAGGCTACATTAAAATTAAGAGCCTTTCTTCAAGTGACACCATTCTGGACTAAAAGGACCCAGGCTCCTTGGAGAAATAGCTGATTTCAGGACTGGGACAGAGAAAGGACAATGTCTGCTTGGAACATCTTGTGCCCAGTACATAATAAGTGCCCAGAGGATGATAGGGACATATTAAAAGGACACAGGAACCAGACTGAAGGACTCCCACTGGCCAAACGTGAGACAATTTAAGCAAGTTTGATAATGATAATAAAAGATTGTAGCTCATTAAAATAAAATCCCCGAGTTCACACCAAAATACATATAGAAATGGAGGAGAAAAGAAAGCCTTTCCTTACAGGAGATAGACAAATAATAAATGTTGATGGAATGACAGAATTAGAAAACTACCGTATGGCAATTATATGAGTTAACCTATTGCTCCATAACAAAGTACCCCAAAATGTAGTGGCTTAGAATAACACACGTTATTTCACAGTTTCTGTGGGCTTAGCTGTGTTCTCTGCTTCATGTTCTGTCAGAAGGCTGAAATCAAGTTATCAGCCTGGATCTGAGGTATTGTATGAAGGTTTGATGGGGGAAGGATTCACTTCCACACTCACTCGTTGGTTGTTGGTGGCATTCAGTTCCTTGTCGATTGTTGGCTGCAGGCCACCCTCAGTTTCTTGCTGTATTAGCCTCATTAAAGCATGTAAGCTGAAAAAGCTATAGGAAATGACTCTTGGCAAGGCCGAAGTCAGTCTTTTGCAACCTAATCACAGAAGTGATAGCCCCTTAATGTTGCCATATTTGGTTGGTTAAAAGCAAGCTGCGTAAGAGATGGGGATTGATTATACAAGGCTGTGAATACCAGGAGATGGGGATCATGTTAGAGGCTGGCTGTTCCCAGCAGTCATAATGTAATGAACTCAAGACAAAATCATCAATGGATGTTAAAAATGAATGGATGAAAGTTTGAGGAGTAACTTGTATATTTAGTCTAAAACTAACTACTCATGAGATGCTTATTAAATATAAAGGAGAAAATAATAACTTTGCAGTGGAGAAACCTGGCAGACCTTAACTAAGTAAACATTACCAATAACGAGAAAAATCATAATCTGCCTCCTGATATCTGGGAAGAATGTATCACTAACTTGGTGATTATATTACCGGAATGGTATAATCTGAATCTAATCATGATGAAGCATCAGGAAAATCTATTAAGGGGGACAGTCTACAAACTAACTGGGCAGTAATCTTTAAAAATGTCCAAGTCATGAAAGACATAAACAGACTGAAGAATTAATTGTTCCAGTTTAAAGCATGCTAAAGAGAGACGTGACAATTGAATATATAACATAATCCAAGATTTTTTATCTTTCTTTTGCTATAAAGAATGCTATTGGGACATATTTATCTATTATAGGATAATATAGAGTATTATTATGGGACCATAACAATATTAGAACTAGTAGAGTATATCCGTAGTTACTGGTTCTGCTGCTGTATTGGGGTGTTTCCTTTTTCATTGGTAAATCCCATTTAAAATTCTTTAAATGTTGTTATTCCCTATTGGCAAAATTTAAAACAGATCTTTAAACTGTATCAGCAGTTTTCACAGTGGTCCACGGATATCTGGAAATCTGCATGTCATTTCAGAGGGGTCCACGAGGTCAAAACTGTTTTCATAATAACACTAAACATTATTTGTTTTATTCACTGTGTTTTACATTTGCACCGGTGATACAAAAACAGTGGTTGGTGTAACTGCTGATACCTTATATCAGGGGTGTCAAACTCATTTTCACTGGGGACCAGAACAGCCTCACAGTTGCCTTCAAAGGGAAAGAGAAGGACTTGTCTCTGGAAATCTGTTGATATCAGCTGTTTTTATCTCTTTTGATCTTTTCAGTTTCTTTCCCCCAGTTCACCTATCCATAGTTTCATACCATGTTTTTTACTTCTAAGAGTAAAGAATATCTGTTCTAGAACAGTTATTAAGAACAGTCATTGATTTTCACCCTATGGGGGGGAAAATGATTTTGATGGATTTTGTTGCAATAATCACATTAACTGAAAAGTTGGCAAGCTTTGTCTTTCAGCAGATAAAGACATTTGGACATATTTAACTTTTCCTTCAAGACAACATTGTCCAGTATTATTTTTAAAATATACTTGATTATCAGTTTTGGCCCACATTAAATTAGAAATAGGAAAGTATTTTCTAAAGAAATTTTCTGGCAAAGAAATGAAAATGTTTTGAGACCTCTTTTATCTCATTTTGTTTAGAGTTACTTTGATCTTAAGAATGTGAAGATATAAGAGAATAAAAATAAACTTTATAGGTGCATACTGTAAAGTTTAGAATACTTTCAAAGGGCATGCTGTCAGAATATTTAGGTATTTATCTGGTAGACTTTGAGAGGTGACAGCATTGTCTTATTTGGTTATAGGCTCTCTTTGTGAACTATACTACTTCAGTGTTAAAGTACTGCGTATTTAGTGTATGTAGGACCAGATGCGTAATAGATACTCAGTATGAAAAGTGAGCATCAAGGAAAGTAAAAATCTAAAGTTCTTTTTTAAAGTATATTTTATTGATTATGCTATTGCAATTGTCCCATTTTTTTCGTCCCCTTAATTCCCCTCCATCCTGCACTGCCCTCCATCCAGAATCTGCCCCCTCCCGCCTTAGTTCATGTCCATGGGTCATACATATAAGTTCTTTGGCTTCTCCATTGCCTGTACTGTTCTGAACCTCCCCTAGTCTATTTTGTACCTAACATTTATGCTTCTTATTCCCTGTACCTTTTCCCCCATTCTCCCCCCCCCCCACCCCATTGGTAACCCTCCATGTGATCTCCATTTCTGTGATTCTGTTCATGTTCTAGTTGTTTGCTTAGTTTGTTGTTGTTTTTTAGGTCAGTTGTTGATGTGAGTTTGTTGTCATTTTACTGTTCATAGTTTTGATCTTCTTCTTTTTCTTAGATAAGTCCCTTTAACATTTCATATAATAAGGGCTTAATGATGATGAACTCCTTTAACTTGACCTTATCTGGGAAGCACTTTATCTGCCCTTCCATTCTAAATGATAGCTTTGCTGGATAGACTAATCTTGGATGGAGGTCCTTGCCTTTCATGACTTGGAACACTTCTTTCCAGCCCCTTCTAACCTGCGAAGTCTTCGCCCCTCCTACCAGTCTGTATGGATGTTTCTTCTTTAACTCCTTGGTTGTTGGACTTCCATGCAGTTCGATTTTCTGGCAGTTCTGGTTATATTTTATTTTTAAATTTGTTCTTGTCCTCCTTTTGGTTGTGTTAGGAGGCACAGTGTGTCTACCTATGCCTCCATCTAGGCCGGAAGTCCTAAAGTTCTTTAATACCATGCCTTTGAAGAATTTCTTGAGTCTGCTAGTATGCCCTTAATCTAACCATGTTCTTTAACACATTGCTGCTTAAAATACCACTTAAACCAAGTTCCTTAAGGTTATCTAGGTTTTTACATGTACCTATTAAATCTTTCCTTGAATAAATTTAGGGCGATGTTAAATCTGTCAAGTGATGTCAAAAGATGAGACAATTACTATCTTCGTGGAGTTTAAAATCTGAGAAGGGGACTAAATGAAGGACGAAAGAATCATAGTGGTAAAGATTACTATTACTAAGTGGTTTCTGTTTTTTCATAGTACTGCAAGGTTAATCTGAAAAATACATAATTTACAGCCTTGAAAATTGTATCTTATAAAAATAAAAATTATATAGTTTTTGAGTTGTAATGAATACCATGGCAGGGAACATTACTGTTATTTTAAAGAAAGTGATGAGATTTTTATCTTTCTTAACTAAAGACAATTCTAAGTGTTTTCCATTATACTTGGGGCTTCTTGTCGAGTCTTTAAAAAATCTGCTTTACTGAGATGTAACTTACATATAATATTAATAGAATTAACCAGTTTTAAGTGTATAGCTAATGCGTCTTGGCATATGTATATAGTTTTGTAAGCACCATCACAGTTAAGGCATAGAGCATTTCTTTTACCCTAATACGTTACCTGGTACCCCTTTGCATTGAAGTCCAGCAACCCTTGATGTTTCAGTAACTTAACTGTAGCTTACCTTTTCTAGCATTTATAAAATGCAGTCATGCAGTATGTAACCTTCGTATCTGGCTGTTTTTACTTAGCATATTGCTTTTGAGATTTATTTATGTTGTTGTGTGTCAATAGTCTCTTCTAATCATTACTGAGTAGTCTTCCACGTCAGGATACACCACAGTTTGTTTATCCATTTAGATTGTACCTTGTTTGGACTGTTAACAGCAAAGCCTTTATGAACATATATGTACAAATCTTTGTGTGGACGTATTTTTATTGCTGAATGTTATGTTAATGTTAAGAACCCACCAAACATTTTTTTCCAAAATGGCTGTGCCATTTTGAGTTTCTGCCAGCAATGTATAAAAATTTCAGGTGCACTCCACATTTTCACCAATGCTTGGTATGTCAACATTTTTATTTTTAGTCACATATACTGTAGGTCTAGTTGTTGGTTTTCTGTTGCTGTGAAACAAAATAGAAACTTAATAGTTTAAAACTGAACCTATTATTTTATATTTAGTTCTGTAGGTCAGAGTTCAGGACAGGTTCTCTTCAGGGTATCAGAAGGTTGAAATCCAGATGGCAGCCAGACTGAGTTCTTGTCTGGAGGTCTGGGTAAGATTCTCATTCCATGCTCTTTTATGTTGTTGGCAGAATTTAGTTTCTTGTGGGTTTGGGTCTCTGTTTCCTTGTTCACTGTCAGCTGGGGGGCTACTCTCAGCAGCATCTAGAGACTGCCTGCATTCAGTGGCACACGGCCCACTTCATCTCCCTTATGTTGAATTCTCTCCTGCTTTTCATCTCTGACTGCTCCTCTCTGTTTTTAAAAGGCTCTTGTGAGTACAAGAGACTCACCTGAATAATCTTACCCTAAGATCAACTGATTTGGAACTTTTAAGTATGTATACAAAATCCTCTTGCAGCAGAACCTAGATTATTGTTTGAATAACTGGGGGAAGATATATATACCAGGGGCTGGGAATTTCAGAATGCCATCTTTGAATTCTGCCTAGCACACAATCATTAATTTGTTACACATTTTCAACAATACTTTGCACGTTGGCAACTTTTAGCAATATATATACTAGTTGCACATATAGTGGTATTTCATTGTAATTTTAATTTGGATTTCTCTAAGATGTAAAGCATCTTTGCATGTGCTACAATATTGTTGTAAAATTCAGGTCTTTGTCTTTTTTATATCAATATCCATTCATTTTAGCATCATTTTTTGCAAAGATTTTTCCCCATTGAATTACTTGAACACCTTTGTCAAAAACTACTTGACTGAGTGTGTATGACTGTGTGTATGTGTGTGGATGATTTTTAAGTCAGAGAGAGCAAGCTCTTCAACATTGTTGAATTTCAAAGTTTTTGGCTACTTAAATCCTTTGTATTTCCATATGCATTTTAGGATTGATTGATCTCTATAAAATATTTTACTGGGATTTTGATTGGGATTGTTTTTATCAGTAGATCGGTATGAGAAAGTTGTCATTTCAACTAGTTTTCTGCTCTATGAACATGATGATAATAGGACTTCAGGTTTGTTTTTTTTTTTAGGTCATCTTTAATCTCAGCTGTATTCTGTAGCCTTTATTGTATAATCATTGCACATATTTTATTAACTTTATCACTAGGTTTTTTGTATTTTTGATGGTAATCTGAATGGAAGTGTTTCCTTAATTTTCTTTTCTAGTTGCTTCCAGAATTTCTTGCATCTTGTCCTACTGTACTGATGCAGATGTCATGATCTTGTTCCTGATCTTAGGTAGAAGGCGTTTAATCTTAAACCATATTATGATGGTAGGTATAGGCCCTTTGCAGGTAGCCTTTGTAGATCAAGCAAGATCCTTAGTTTGCTGAGTTTTTCTAATTTTATCACAAATGGGTATAGAAATTTGTCAGATGTTCTTACTGTATCTGTTAAGATGGCCATATGGTGTTTTTTCTTTTTTTAATCAGTGTAGTGAATTGCATTGGTTTTGAATATTAAACCAACCTTGCATTGCTGTAATAATTCTCAGTTGGTCATGATTTTTTTTTTCTGGATTTAATGTGCTCAGATATATATTTTTTGTTTTTATTTTTAGCCTCACATGAGGACCTTTTTTTCTTTGGCATTTTTTAGAGAGAGAGGAATGGAGAGAAACATGGATATGAGAGAGAAACGTT
>PVJI01019984.1:0-29734 GCA_004026765.1 Micronycteris hirsuta
TCTTTTTGCCGTGGAGATACCTGGAAGCATTTATTTATTTTACTGTTCTTCATTCTTAGTGACTAACCTTGAAGATCACTTTTTTCCAGAAATGTAAAACAACAATACTAAATTTTGCTTTATACTAAATATTAGGTAGAGTTCATAAAAGCTCATAAAATTTTGGTTGGAATATGATTCTGTAACATAAATTCAGTGACACTTATGTCATGGACAAATGAAAAGAAGTGTGTGTCATGAGATATTATTTTTCTTAAGAATTTCTCATTTAATAAAGAAATCTCTCCCTCACCCTCAAATTTTTGTAGCACCTGGAAATGGAGACGGCGGCAGTACCAGTGAGACACCTCAGCCTCCTCGCAAGAAGAGAGCTCGCGTAGATCCCACTGTTGAAAACGTGAGTTTTTCCTTAAGTTTATGAAAAGTGTGATAGAAGTTTTAGTCTCTCTCACGTCGCAGCACGTTAAAATAGTCAGAACTGTGAGTTTCCAAGGCTCTGCTAACACGGTTAATTACTGAAGTGGAAGTGCCCCCCCCCCCTTTTTTGGATACAGGAAACCTATTTGTGTGTGTATAGATACACATAAATGTATATACAAGTTAATGTACACACACAGATATGTGACTTGTGAGTATCGGTGTGTCTTTGCTCGATTCCCCCCGACCCCAGCTTGTTGTCATGTGTTTGCTTGTGTACAAGGTGCACAAGACTACATGTTCCTTTGGTGGTGAACCGTGTATGAGGGCCTCAAGTCACATCTTTTTTGTTCAATGTTGTTTTACTAGGACGTTGCTGAGAAATTTACATCGAATAGTCTCTGGTCTAATTGGCTGTATTGTGCTTTGTTTTGCTTAAGGTTAGAGAATATAGTGACTGACAACATTTAAGTGAGGGCTTATTTATAGGTGTGTTAGTTCACATGAATGGCTTAGTATGTCCCAGGATGACTAATAAACCCATAAACATACTATGAAAGCCTATTTGATGCTTGCGGAGGCATAATAATAGAGTTGAAGTCTTAACTACGTGATAAAAAGTCTTACTCCTAATTTATTATATTTATAACTTCCAAAGTTTGGAATTATAACCCTGAAAGCAGGGTTATAATTTTTAACTGACATTTTACATTTTTGATGCTTGGGTTCTAAAGCAGTGGTGTGTTCTGAAATTAGGCAACTTTGAGTGGCTAAGGAAGATTTCCTTAGTAGTCAGTACATTTAATTTTGTGCATATTAAAGATGTAACTTGATGTGTTTGGGATGGTCACTGAATATCAACAGTAAATACGAAAATACTAAAAGTACAACAAACACTAAAACAGTGCCCATTTACAGTAGAAAATGAAATTCATAAGGAATTTTTGCCTTCACCTGAAATAGCCCTGAATAGCACTGATAAGATTCCTGTTTCCCAGCAGCTGGCTTCACGGTCTTCTCATTTACGCTTTGTGGGGTGATAATCTGGCAGCATGTCTGCACTTTAAAGAATTTATACCCAGTGCCTCTAAAGGGCGGGGACAACCCTGTCTTTTAGAGTAGCGGTTTCAGCAAGAAAAGACATTTGAATTACTTTCTGTTTTCCCATGTAGGAGGAAACGTTCATGAACAGAGTTGAAGTCAAAGTGAAGATTCCCGAAGAACTGAAACCGTGGCTCGTGGACGACTGGGACCTCATTACCCGGCAGAAACAGGTACCTGGGCAGCGGCGCTGGTGACGATCTGTGTGCGTCCTTGTAGTTTGGGGGGAAGCTTTCAAAGGAGAAGGCTGTATAGACTAAAACACTGAAGGTATGACTGATGAGTGCTTAACTTCAGAGACTGACAGACAATTTGATCATCAGAAGGAATGACTCGGAGGATAAAACAAAGTACATGTATAAGTTTATAATGATTTTGAAAAAGGTAGAAATAACTCATTTTTTGGAGGTTGCTAGAACAGGAATTATTATTCTGAAAATTGGTAAAGACAAGCATGTATTTCCTGTCTTACTATTATTAAGAAATGGGACATCCTCACACATGTCCCTACTAGTGGAGTGTGATGGGAGCACCCAGTGCCGCCTGCTGGGTATCATGGCCTCCAGCAGAGCCAGAACCCAGTCTTACCAGGGATGTCCCACCTCTGGCATCTCAGGGCCGCATTGGAAGAAGAGTTATCTTGGGCCACACATTAAATACATTGTGACATGTAATCACAAAACCATTTTGTAATCTTTTTTTTTTTTTTAAGGTTTTATTTATTTTTAGAGAGAGGGAAGGGAAGGAGAAAGAGAGGGAGAGATACATCAATGTGTGGTTACCTACTGGGGACCTGACCTGCAACCCAGGCATGTGCCCTAGACTGGGAATCGAACTGGGACCCTTTGGTTCGCAGGCCCGCGGTCAATCCACTGAGCCACACCTGCCAGGGCCCCCTTTGTAATCCTTTCAGTAAATGTACAATTTTGTCTTGGGCCGCATTCACAGCCGTCCTGGGCTGCACGCGGCCCGCAGACTGCAGGCTGCACACCCCACTGACATACAGGACGTGGGGACATTGTGAGGTACATGTGTAAAGCCGTGAAGGCAGTCATCAAATGCCAGAATGAGGCACTCATAGGACAGGTGAGCCATTTTCTTACCAGGAAGGCCACGGGCAGGGTCGTGGAAGGGCAGGGACTGTTTGAGGTTCCTGAGACTGAGAGACGTCGGCCCTGTGCAGACGCGGACTCCCTGTGGTGCCTGGTTTGGGTTTGGCTGACCTGCTGGAGCTGGAAGCGTGGCTCTGCCGTTTACAGTGTGAGTGGGGACAGGATACTCAGGTTTTTGTGTTTCACGTGCCACGTGGTGGGGGAATGGCACCTGCTTCGTGGTTGACATGAGGGTGAAAAGCAGGTGTCAGTGCTTCAGACAGGGTCTCGTGCACACGGTGCATACAGTGACTGGTAACACGGAGGCACGTGTGTGGTGCCTTCCACACGCAGTGGTGGTGGCGTGCGTTCAGTAAGTCAGCAGTGTTTAGACCTGTGCTGTCCAACATGGCAGTCACTAGCCACCTCTGGCTGCTTAATTGAAATTATGTAAACTTAAAATTTTAGTTCCTTGGCCAGGTTAGACGTTTCAAGTGCTAAACAGTGCTTTTTCCTTTTTGTAATAGTAGCGAGTGATCTTTTATCATTACAGCTTTAGCAAAATTACATTAAAGCTTTAAAACTTGAGTCATTTTTCTTTAAAAAAGAGTACTAGTATTCGTTTGCATTTTTGTTTTTATAGCTCTTTTATCTTCCTGCCAAGAAGAATGTGGATTCCATTCTGGAGGATTATGCAAATTACAAGAAATCTCGAGGAAACACAGATAATAAGTAGGCACATACATGCTTGAAGTATAATTATTTACTTACTTAGTTTGTAAAGATTTTGTTTATTTTTAGTGAGAAGGGGGGAAGAGAGGAAGAGAGGGAGAGAAAGATCAATGTGTGGTTCCTTCTTCGGCGCCCCCTACTGGGGACCTGGCCCACAACCCAGGCATGTGCCCTGACTGGGAATCGAACCTGCGACCTTTCATTTCTCAGGCCAGCACTTAATCCACAGAGGCACGCCAGCTAGGGCTGAAGTTATTCAAATATTATTTCCAAATAAATTATCAAAACATATATCTCCTTTAAAACAATACCATCAAACACTATCAAAATAGAATTTCATTGATTTGACACAGATTTATTTGGCCGGCAAACTTTCTTACAGGGCCAGAGAGTACATTATGTAGATAAAATTGAAGCTATTATGTGGATGTACATACATACCATGTAAGAAACCGTTCTTTTAAAGTGTAAAAACCACTTGTAGCCCAAGGGCTGTCGTTTGCCTAAGCGTTGGTTTATTTGTGGGATTGGTTTTTTTGGGGTTTGTTAAGTCCCTTTTTTTAAAGACCTGTTCAGTAAAGGATTATCCTCATTTTGCTCATTTACCAGGGAGTATGCTGTCAATGAAGTTGTGGCAGGGATAAAGGAGTACTTCAACGTCATGCTGGGCACTCAGCTACTCTACAAATTCGAGAGGCCGCAGTACGCGGAGATCCTTGCAGACCACCCTGATGCGCCCATGTCCCAGGTGTATGGAGCACCACATCTACTGAGATTGTTTGGTAATATATGTCATTTAGAAAACAAAGTTTTCCTTTTTTCTTTGGGCCTTTAATAGTTTTATCTTTCCTCATTGATATCAAGGGGTCACAAAAAAATAACATTCTAAAAGATTCCGATTTGAACTTTAATCTAAAAATGATAAATATTAAAGTTTTTTTTGCAGTCCAGTTTTTTTGTTTGTTTGGTTGTTTTTTTAAGATTTTATTTACTTTTATTAGAGAGTGGGGAAGGGAGGGAGAATGAGAAGGAGAGAAACATGGATGTGTGAGGGGTACATCGATTGCTTGCCTCTTGCACGCCCTGAGCTCGGGACCCGGCCTGCAATCCAGGCATGTGCCCTGACTGGGAATCAAACCGGCCATGTTTTGGTTTGCAGGCTGGTGCTTAATCCACTGAGCCACACCAGCCACGGCTAAAAGTCCAGTTTCTAAAGTCATGCAGTTGGAACGACTTAGTGACAGTGGCATTTGCTTACATAATGAAAGCATGCCTCTAGCGCTACCTTGGATGTGACTTGGACTGCCTTATCTTTTCTACCCAGTACGAATTGGAGCGATGCTGGCCTACACGCCTCTGGACGAGAAGAGCCTTGCTTTATTACTGAATTATCTTCATGATTTCCTAAAGTAAGTCTGAGGGTGTGCTTGACAAAAACACGAATTAATACGGTACACTAAAAATTATTCTGATAAATTGACACTATATATTAAAATGTAAAACTGAAGTAAATCGTGGTGTTGGTGCAGGAGTAGGTGTGTTAATGGGACAAGTGAAGTGCGGATGTGTGGGGATGTCACACGTGATGAAGCGGCTTGTCAGTGACAGGGGAGTGATGGTGTTCCCAGGAGGTTGAAATGACGGCTGGTATTTGGGAGGAAATAGCTGGGTGCACACTGTGCCGGGCACCGACATTCTAGAGGAGTCAGGAGTTTAAAACTAAAAACAATTAAGATAATGAAGGGAAGCATGGGGTAGTATTTTTGTGGTTTTTGTAGTGAGAACAATTTCTGAAAATTAGACTCAGACTGCTGGCCAAGATGGAGGCATAGGTAGACACACTGTGCCTCCTTGCGCAACCAAAAGAGGAAGAACAACAATTTAAAAAACAAAAACAGCCAGATACGACAAAATCGAACTGAGTAGAAGTCCAGACAACCATGGAGTTAAGACACATTCATCCAGACCGGTAAGCGGGGTGGAGTCAGGCGGAGACTGCATGGTGAGACAGCAGTTTGTGGAGCGGTACCTGGCAACGCTCCAGGTGCCTGGAGAAGCCCGTGGTGGGCGCGCTTGGCCAAAATGTGGCTGGCGCACTCAGTGAAACCTGCGACTGGCCCACCCGGACCCAGCGGGGCTGAGATTGGTGGACTGGGCTGTCCCTCATTTGTGCGCAGATAAACCGGGAGAAGGAGCCTGGGGAGCGGAGCAGACCGCGCAATCCACCGTCGCGGGGAAATAAAGCCTCAAACCACCGATTGAAAACACCTGTGGGGGCTGAGGCGGCAGTGGGAGGAACTCCCGGCCTCACAGGAGAGTTCGTTGGGGAGACCCACAGGGACTTGGAATTACGCAAGCCCACCCACCCAACCCAAAGCCAGCACAGAAGGGCCCAACTTGCTTGTGGGTAGCAGGGGAAGTGTGGAGAGCGGAGCAAGTGCCATTGTTCTCTCAGGCCCCGCCCCCACAGGCAGCTTCGTGACACAACGATGTGGGTTGCCCTGCCCTAGTGAACACCTAAGGCTCCACCCCTTAAAGTAACAGCCGAACCAAGAAAAAAAAATGGCCCAAATGAAAGAACACATCAAAGCTCCAGAAAAAACACAACTAACTGACGAAGAGATAGCCAGCCTATCAGATGCACAGTTCAAAACACTGGTAATCAGGATGCTCACAGAAGTGTATGAAATTTGGTTGCAATTAGTTGAACAAATGAAGGATTATATAAAGGAAATGAGGGGAAATCTGCAGGGAACCAATAGGGATGAGAAGGAAACTGGGACTCAATAGAGTGGACCAGAAGGAAGAAAAAAACATTCAACCAGAAAGAAAGAACAAGAATTCAGAAAAATGAGAGGCTTAGGAACCTCTAGGACATCTTTAAACCTCCCAACATCGAAGTCATAGGGGTGCCAGAAGGAGAAGAGGAAGACCAAGTGATTGAACACTTATTTGAACAAATAATGAAGGAGAACTTCCCCAAGCTGGTGAAGGAAATAGACTTCCAGGGAGTCCCAAAGAGGAACACACCAAGGCAAATCATAATTACATTACCCAAGATTAAAAATGAGAGAATCTTAGAAGCAGCAAGAGAAAAGGAGACAGTTACCTACAAAGGAATTCCCATAAGACTGTCAGCTGATTTCTCAAAAGAAGCCTTCCAAGCGAGAAGGGGCTGGAAAGAAGTATTCAAAGTCATGAAAGGCAAGGACCTACATACAAGATCACTCTCTCCAGCAAAGCTATCATTTAGAATGGAAGGGAAGATACAGTGCTTCCCAGATAAGGTCAAGTTCAAGGAGTTCATTATCACCCAGCCTTTATTATATGAAATGTTAAAGGGATTTATATAAGACATGGAGGAATATCAACAGGGGAGTGGGAGGGGGAGAGAGGAGGAAAAAAGTACAGAGAATAAATAGCAAAAATGGTAGGTAGAAAACGAGGGGGGGGGTGCTTAAGAATAGTATAGGAAATGTAGAAGCCAAAGAACTTACGTGTATGACCCATGGACAAAAACTAAAGGGTGGGGAATGGGTATGGGGTTTAGGGTGGAAGGGAATAAAAGGGGGAAGATGGGACAACTAATAACATGATCAATAAAATGTATTTAAAAAAAGAAAATTAGACTCAAATACAGGAAATGATTGGTAAATTTGACTATAAATATATTTTTTAAATTTTTTATTCTGAAGAGAGATTTGTTCTACTTACGAATTCATTCATTGAGTTCATATGTATTCTGGCTGGGTATCGAACCCTGAACATTTTGGAGCATGAGGTGATGCTCAGTTTCGTCAGGGTTTATGGAGATTCGTGCTGCTGAAATGCAGAGATCTCCAGGCAGGTTGCGGTGGGGAGAGCGTGTAGATAAACTCGTGTGCAGAGAGCGTTTTCGGTGTTTGGGAAAGATGAGAAGTGTGACTCTTACTTAGCAGGGGCCATTTCTCGGGCATAGTACTGGGAAGAGAGGGTGGAGTTTGCCATTTCTGCTTCACAGATTTCTGCAATTGAGGTTTCTTAAAATAACACAATGTATTTTATAATAAATGTAAAATTATAGCATGAGCCTGGGAATCTAAACAGGTTTTATTCTTCACTACCAGTGCTAAGTTTTCCTCAGTTTCTTTATGACAGGAAATGGCCCTACTCCTTGACATTTCTGATTGCTTTGATTTTTATGTCCACTTCAAGTCTGTCAGTTTCTGAATCTGTTTAAGAATTTCTGAATCTGTTTAACATAATTGAGTTTTAAAGACCTAAAGAAAACACCAACAGCACCTGTTTCCTAAAAGATGATAGTCAAAGCTCTCAGGTTGCTGTTCTGAAGGTGACTCTCGCTCCTGACGCGAAGTAAGGGGAGGCACTGCGGACTGGACCCCCTGTGCGTGTTTCCTGGTGTGTTACTGTTTCAGTACATGTGTTTTGTATGGCTTGTGTACGGAATAAGTGAGAAGGGATTTGGGTCAATATGTATTTGTTTTTCATTTGTAATGAGTAACATTTTACTTTCAGGTACCTGGCAAAGAATTCTGCAACTTTGTTTAGTGCCAGCGACTATGAAGTGGCCCCCCCTGAGTACCACCGGAAAGCTGTGTGAGGCGCTGCCTGCCGCCCCGGTGTGGGTCTCTGTGACGCGTTCCTGTTCCTAGTCCTCCTCTTGTACACACGATGTACTCTGAACATGTTAGTGTATAACTGACTCGATGTTTGTTTTCTGTTTGATCTTAAACAGAGAAAATAAAAGGGGTTACAGCTCCTTTTTCTTTCTTTTTTTTTTTTTTTATCATTTTAAAGTTGCTACCAGTGTATTGATGGACAGCGGAGAGACATACTGTAGAGTGTTCTATTGCCTAGTTGACAAAGCTGCTTTTGAACGCTGGTGGTCCTCTTCCTTTGACACTACGCACTTTTGTAATATGTGTTAATGCTATATGACAGATGCTCTGACCCTAGTGCCAAAGGTTCGATTCAGTGTATATAACTGATCACACTCACCCATTTGTGCTCCTTTTATTTTTTATTGGTGCTTAAAGTAAAGAGCTTATCCTTCGCAAGTCACCCACGTCGTTCCTTCGGCATCTTACCTTCGCTCAGATCGTGGGAGAGTGGCGGCTCGTTATGGTTTCTGTGTTTGTGTCTAATGCACGTTTTAACATGATAGACGCAATGCCTTGTGTAGCTACAGTTTTCTGGAAAAGCCAATCTTTTAGGAATTGTTTTTCAGATCTTCAATAAATTTTTTCTTTAAATTTCAAAGAACACTGTGCTTGTGTGGATGCGTTGTGTGGGGTGTGCCCTCCCTGTGTGAGACTGGCCCCTCGGGGGGTGTTCAGTCCTGCTTTCTGGGGCGAGAAGCTTGGGTCAAGGACCTGCTGACCCACCGCGGCTTTGGCTTGGCGGTTTGCTCTCAAGTTCTGTTGCGTTCTGGCTAAGAAGTCGGGGGTTCACGTGACTTTGAACCTGTTTATCCTAAACTGTTGTTAACTTTGAGAATTAAGGGAGTTTTTACCTATGTGGCAGCTTGCTGTCAATAATTGTTTATTTAGGGTGTTTATTGACACTCAAAATGCTTGAAATTCATTTTAGTTATTAAGATCCCTCTCCATTTAAATATAGCAAAAGAATAGAACAGTGGTAGGTTTCCTCCCTGATACTAACAAAGGCAATTATCTTCCATGGACATTAAATATAAATGCATTTTTTAGTATTTTATTTTTATTTTTTAAATTTTTAAAGTATTTTTAAGTGCTTTATTTTCAGAGGCAAAGGGAGGGAGGAAGAGGGAGAGAAACATCAATGTGTGGTCGCCTCTCATGTGCCCCATACTGGAGACCTGGCCTGCAACCCAGGCATGTGCCCTGACTGGGAATCGAACCCACAACCCTTTGATTTGCAAGCTGATGCTCAAATTCACTGAGCCACACCAGCCAAGGCAGTATTATTTTATTTACTAGTAATTTTCAATGCTGCTCCCAAATATCATGCGCAGTTGTAATAGCTGGAGTTACATATGGATCAGGGTGGTTCCGAGCTGATGGCTATAGTTAATGTTGCTTACCAGAAATTGAAATTAGGTTAATGCTAAACCCATTTTTTTATTGGGGTATTCACAGTTTAGTTTCAGGTGTACCGTGTGATTGATATTTACAGATTGCGAAATGATCGAAAAGTCTTAACATCTGTCACCATACATTCATTTAAAAAATTATTCACTAATTATTAAAAGTTTTTGATCCATTTTGTTGTAATACTTTTTTAAAACATAGCTCTTTATTTCTAAATATTTGCACTTCCAATATGTATTAAACCAGCCAGTGCAGTTGGAGTCACAGCCTTGTTTGAGACATTCTGCTTTAGCTACCTCATGTGCCGTGACCTAGACCAGGGGTGTCCAACTCACCTTTACTGGGGGCCACATCAGCCTCGCGGTTCAAAGGGCTGAGTGTAATGTTAGGACTGTGTAAATGTAGCTACTCCTGAACAGTTGAGCGAGAGCTCTGCGCTGCCGCTTGCCGGGCCGGGTTCAGCCTTCAGGCCTTGTCTTTGCCACCTGCGGGCTAAAAGTTGTAGTCTTGTTTCATTCCTTGAACTGGTGATCCACCCAAACTACAGGCGTGGACTCACAGGACGGGGAGGCGCCTTGCTGAGGGGGGAGTCTGCATGCGAATCGCTGCTCCTTATCGCTCCTGCCATGCGCTGGGAGGGTCGGGGCTGTTCACCAGCGGGGCGGGTGCTGCTCTGTTGGTGCGTGGACACACAGGGGTGGGGGGCGAGGTGGGTTTACAGTTGGTTGGTAGGGAAAATTACGCGGTAGTTAAATGCAAGAACAAACTTTCACGTACTGACCACTGTAAGCCTGCGTTTGTCCCACCTGGTGTAGTGGACAGTTTCAGGTGTACAGCGTAATGAATCGATATTTACGTTCATAATGTAGTTTTCTTAAAGTTAACTTTTCAAATGGTTGGTAAGATGGTGCACTCGGATGCTTTAGCTCTGTCTCGGGGGCACTAGCGGTCCCTGTGGACAGACACGGGTGTGTCGAGCTGTGGGTGTGTGGAGCTGTGGGCGGAGCGCTGCTACGGGGGTGGGGGGGCGGGGGCAGGGGGATGAGGTGTGAGGCCACCAATGGCCTCTGACATGTCCAGCACATTTGTGGCTGTCAGTGTCCTGGGACCTTGTTCACTTACCAGGCACTGTAAAAAAAAAATGTGTCCTGTTTAATCAGTTGTGATGTTTCTAGGGTTTGGAAATCATTTCCTCAAGATTGAGACACTTTGCTCTTGTTTATCCCCTTCCCTCTTTTGGCTTTAGCCGAGCGTGATTTTTTGCAGCCCTGGAACTGCCGCTGGTCCTTATAAGCATTTGTTCATAACAGCTGCCCCGTTTCTGCAGATGCGCGGGGAAGTCACACCGCCCCCTTGACCTCCCCCCCAACTCCCTGGCCGCATGGACGCCCATCCCTTCTCTGTCACCGAATCTTACTAATTCTTAACTGTTTTGTGACTTCTCTTTCTCTCTCTTTTGTGTTTATTATGGAGTGTGTATTTCCTACCCTCCCCCGTTCGTTCATTCTTCTACTGTCTCCAGTATTATTTAAAACAGTTGGTCTAAAGCAATTGCGCTCCTTCCCTCCTTAAAACGATCGGCTTTCTGTTTGTAGCGTGTGAGGCCGGGTTAGGTTGGGTCCGGACTCTTCAGTAACACAGCTTCCCTGTCCTCGCCCTACCGTGGGGTGGTGGTGGTTTGATTTTTGTTTGTTTGCCTCTAGGCTTGCTGTCACATGTTGTCGATTGAAAATGCGAGTGGATAACACTGGCTTTTGTGCATGTCTTTTTTAAAGGCCTGGAGGCCTGTTTCATTGCAGTGCGGTAGTTGCAAATATTTCGTTGGAAACCTCCCCCACTACAGAGTGCCTAGAAATGAAAGATAAAACATATCTTGGAAATAACGTAGATCAGCACAAAAAGAAGAGACTAAAAATGAAAAGTTTAAAATCCCCAAAGTCTGTCTACCGCAAGTCTAGATAACATGGGGATATTGCATATAAAGCATCTTTAAAATATTTAAAGAGAAAAGGAATTGTAAATGTGAGAGAAGGAACAAGAGAGACGACAGCACAGAGGCGGCAGGTGGTGACTGAGACCAGTCCCTCGCTGAGGGCCCTCAGCGGAGCCGCAGCCGGCACGGTGCGCCTCAGGCGTGGGACACGGGAGAGGCCCGGTGGCCAAGTGGCCAGGCTCTGAGGGGGAGACAGTCCCGGGACAAAAGCCCATGGTTAGTGCTGCCTGTGTCTTGCAGGTGTTTGTCAAGGTCAGTGTGCACCTTGCAGACTGACCGGTGCTTTCGACAGACTCACAGGGGCTACAGGACGTGGGGCCGGGGGCCTGCCAAGGAGTGGGGACCCCACCAGGCTAGACCTTAGGGATCTGGGTGAGTCAGATGCAGTTATTTCCAAAAGTGTTCACATGTGGTGTTCAGCACATAACAACAGGGAAGTATATGAGACAGGACAAAGTAAAACGTCTTTCAGAAACACTCATGACAGCGAATGAACACAAGTCATTCTGTAATAAAAGTCATTCAGATGTTGGAGTTACATTTTAAAACAACAGTGGTGTCCAGAGAGGTGTTGCAATGGAGAATTTAAGCAGGTAACTTAAAACTAAAAATGAACCAAAGGAGTGTTAAAAAACCAAAGCATGTGATAGCTAGAATAGGAATTTAGTAAGTCTGACAGATTAGACACAGCTAAAGATAAGTGCATGGTAAGACAGGCCGGGAAGAAATGCATATGTTCAGGGGCAGAGAGGAAAAGATGGAAGAGCACATGTGAAGGACACAGAAGATGCCATGAGGAGCTGGCACGGTGACAGCTGAGGTAGCAGGCACAGGGGTGGGAGAGGGAGGGGCAGCGGCAGACGCGGAGGTTGCCGGCGGCGCTGCAGGACGGGTGAAGGAACCTCGAGGCTCCAGGTTCAAGAAGCCTACGAATTCCAAGCCCAGTGAACATCCTTTAGGAAATAAAAACTTTGTAACAAAGCTAGAAAAACACGTCAAAATTCATAAGCAGCCCGCCCCAGGGAAAGACAGTAAGTAGTAAGGAGACCATTGAGTACAGAAGCCTTGGGCGGTGAACACGAACAGCTCAGAGAAAGTGATAAAACGCGGGGAAGTTCAGTTCGTGTTGCTGTGTGAAAAAGGATGTAGATGTAGTACTGTCTTGCTGAGTGTACAGAGAAAGGATAACCAAGATGCGAAATTTCCTCCTTTCGGGGAAGATGGGAATAGTAAAGATGCAGGAAAATCCAGGGGTAGTCACTAAAAGAACAGTAACTTCTACTGCCAACCTAAGAAGAATGAATGAATGGGGGGAAAAAAACAGAAAAGCTAGAATAAATAGATGGTGTATTCAAACCTAAACATACTAATAATTCAATGTAAATGGCTAAATGCTTCATTAAAAGATCGTCAAACTGGTTAACCGCTAAAACATAGGGCGAGGTTTGTCTTATCACTTCAAAACATAGTTGGCTGAACACACTGGCACATCACCCAGGGCCCTGGGGCCGCTCTGCTGTGCCCGGGTGGGGTCCCTTGGGAGCCAGGGGGTGAGAGGTGAACCCCTGAGAATTCAGGGGTCGCTGCCACCTGGGTGGTGGTCTCTGGGTGTGCAGTGGCCTGGGGCGAGTGGGGATGTCCCCATCGAGGTCAGTGCCAGCTTGTCCTGCTTGCACCACTTGCTGAGGCGCCCGAGAAAGGGCCTAGAATGGAGGGGGCGGGGGACGGGGCCTCCTGGGGTTTTGAGGCATCTCAGACCGTTTGAGTGGGTGTGCATCGACTGAGGGACCTGGGGGCCGCCTGAAGCAGGGGTTCTCACTGGGCACTTGGAAAGCTGCTATTCATGTGGATTATATATGTATGTATTTACATATCAACATCTACCATATTAAAAATTGAGGAAAATTTAAAAATTCATGAAAAACACTATTTATCATTAAGAATTATTTTCCAAAAGAAATTGAGTGAAAGGCATTGTTCTACATTTTGCAAATAGTGAGCAGCTAACTCACCCTCCTGGGCCCCGCCCTCAGTGCCACAGCGCACTGTTTTGGTTGAGGAACGTGGAGAAAATCCAGCCGTGCACAGAGAAAAGGAGTCTTTGAATAGCTGCCTCAGGTAATCGTGGATGCTCTTGGAGCCTGCACCAGACCAGGTGGGTCGGTCCTTCTGTTTCTCAAAGGTGAGCCGCAGTAGGGAATGGAAGCCCTAGGAATTATCTTTGCCCTTACTGTGAAGAAATTGTTTAGTCTTTGAGTGGACACTGTGCCTTGGTCTCCTTGGAGACAGCTTCACGGAGCTGCCCAAATCTGCCGGATGTTGACAGCTCTTGATACAATGTGGAAGTTTGGTGCAAGCGTTTGTGGGTAAGAGCTGAGTAGACGGGCCTCCCTGGACGGAGGCAGAGTGAAGAGCGCACCAAAGCGCACCTGTGATGGCCGGGCCCCCGGTGCCATCCCCGGCGGAGAACACGGGTCCCAGCCAGCTGAGATCTCGTCGCTGCCGGTGTGAGCGGGCCTTCCAATGCGCGTCGCCTCCCCTCCCCAGCTGAAGCTGGGCAGGACAGGGACGAGCTGCCCCCTCCAAGCCGTCATGCCCACCTCCCAGGTGTGTGCAAAGGGAGGGCCACTGTTGCAAATGACCAAGGTTTGGTGTGGTTGGTTAGGCAGCAGTCGGTAACCTGAACACCTGTCTACTTGCCAGTACCGATTGCTCCGTCTGCCACCCCTGAGGAGGCGCCGTGTTCGGGGGTTCCCATCCAGTCACTTGGGGACAGGATGATGACTTTGGATTTCTGCCGTCAAGGAGGGTGACCGGTCTGTCCTCCGGGAAGAGATCCATATCTAGGGATCTCAATACGGACTTGCAGTCCCTTTTCCAACATTGTCACTCGTGGGCTTGGAAATGTGGACTTGCCGTTGGGGTGTTCTGTATGGCGTTGCTCCCACCCTGCCACATCAGCCTGAGGCGGGTGGAATGAGCCCCTGCAGACACAGGTGAGTTGCCAGTTGGGAGCAAGATCTGAATGGCTGAGCGCCTGCGTTTTAGGAGGCGTGGGGTGTGTTCTCACTGGGAGGCCTGTGTGTGCTGGCAAGCCCAGAATGCACAGGACCGGCCCCTCCGGAGTCCAGGTGGGCGTGGCCTCTCCCGCCACCTGCACCGGGTTTGCGTCCCATTTCTGCAGCTTCGGGTTCTGCTGGTTCCCAAGGAGACAGGCCCTCTGCAGGGACATAGTGGTCCCCCGGGACTGGGCACCCACTGTACCACTGGGGCAGGGGTGCTGCCGTGCTATGGGGCCTGTGACTGCAGAACGTGGGGAGGGGGTACCCCATCTGGGTCCCTATCAGTACTTACACACCCCTGGGAAACACTTAATAGGAAACTATAGAAATGAACAGACGGATAAGACCACTGAGGGCTGGGACTCTTAAAAAAAAGACAGCAGCTGAGATGCTGGCTGGGAGCAAAGGAAACAGAGTAGGAAGTTTTCAAACACCAGCCGAAGCCTGTGAGGACTAGAGAGACAGGGACTGTGACGACCAGGTGCCTTTCCTCAGGGCGAGTTGAGGAGGGGTGGTTAAGGGACAGCTGTGGTGGGGGCAGGGCCGTGGGGCTCACCACCTCTCCCCTCTGGTGATGAGTGTGCGTGCCCTCTTGGATGTGAAGGACAGGTGTCGCAGAGGTGAAGCCACAGTGCTGGCTGTGATGGCGGCAGTGGGGTGCAGATGCCGAAGACCCTCAAGGGAGGGCGAGGTGGGCTTCGGCTCCCGGACCCGGCTTTCAGATGCTGGGGTTGGGGCTCCCAATTCTGGATCTCCTTTCTGGGCTGGCTTCTTGTGAAGTCCTGCCAGTAGGGGGCACTCCAGGGAGGCTGGAAGCTGAGAGGCGGGGAATAGGATCTTCCCCTTGCTGGGGCCTGGGCGGGCTCTCAGGACCAGCCCAGCCGGAACACCTTCCAATCGTGGAATGGTATCCAGCCTTTATAAACAGCAAGTTTATGGAAGCTACTTTGTTAAGATTTGAATACAGCAGGTCGTGTAAAAACTGAACACGCAGGACGCTGCACAGCCTGATGCCAGCGCCTTGGAAGCTCGTGCATCGGGCCTGCTCTCGCCACCTGTCCGCAGGGCCCCTCGCTTCCCGAGACCGAGGTTGGGCTTTGCACCCAGCCCCCTGCTCTCCTCTCCATGCAGGCTGCCCTTCCGCTCCCCATGGGAGCTCCGTCCCAAAGTCTTGGCCTCAGCCTGCTCTGGGCCCCAGGGGTCCTGGTGGGCAGCTGCTGCCAAGTGGCCCAACCCCTCGGGCCGCTCCAGGGAGGAAAGTTGTATCTTCCCAACTTGTGAATGGCACGAGGTGACTTGATTTGTTTAAAATGGCAAGAAGCTCCTGGCTTGTGCTGGCTCTGGCCCTCTGTGAGCACGCCCATCAGGCCAAGCAGGCGCTGGGTCTACAGGGGTGGGCCTCGGGCCTTCTGGGTCCCGGTGCGGTGGGTACCCTTGGCTGCGAGGCCCTGTACTAAAGCAGACACACTGTTTGTGCTCCTGTGCCCGAGACTCCAGTTGACGAAGGCTGTGTGTGCGGTGCAGGAAGAAGTCAGCCGGGGAGACCACAGGTCCTTCCTCCTCACGCCCAGTCCGAGCCAAGCGCTGTTTGTGGCTCGGTGCAGGTCCTCCCGGCCCAGCCTGTGGGAGCTTGGGGAGGGGGGCCACAGTTGCCGCACGGAGTGGGGGGTGGACAGTCGAGGGGCCCTGCTCTTGCTGAGAAGCCCGACTGTCAGGCAGGGGGGCTGCCAGGCCACGCTGGGCCCCCCGCCCTTTGGGGAGAATCCAGTTGGGGAAAGTAAAAGATGCCTTTGTGTTGCTTGCTTGTATTTGGACATCTAGAATATTCAGGCTAATCTTAGAAAAACAGGAATTGAAAATGAGGAAGAAGAAATGAGAGCTGAAGTGGAGGTTTCAGAAGCCTGGCCTTGTGGGAGACGGGGCAGCTGAGCTGGAATGTGGTTTGTGCTCCAGGGAGAGGCGTGGGCAGCAGGCGGGGGCACACGAGTGTGGTGTCTGGGAGTGACTGGGGTTGGAACCACTGCTGAGGCTGCGTGTACATGGAGGAGGGGGTGGTGTGAGGCTACACCCAAGCGCAGGCCCCTGGCACTTGCTCCATTCTCCAGCTTGTCCTCCTGGGTCCCCCACACCTGGCAGAGGTGACACCAGCACCCCCATTGTCTGTCCTCCCAGCAGATGCCCCCTTGGGAGGCCCGAGCCCTGAGGGCAGGCCCTGCCCCGGGTCACCTTTGGTCCCCAGCACACAGCACAGGCCTGGCCCGGGGCGGTGCTCCCTGGAAGTTTATTGAGGAAAGGCCACACAGAAGACTGTCCCCAGAGTGCTCTCAGGAAGTGAGAAGCAGCCCCCCGGAGATAAAGAAGATTCTCGGTCAGTGCAAGTCAGTCAAAAACGAGGTCTAAGGCACATGGCGTGTTTGGTCAGGAGATGGGTGGACTTGGGGCCTGCTGGGACCGTCCCGGCTCAGGGGGGTGAGGGTGCGAGGGAGGTCCCTGGGCGGCTCCCCAACTGCGTCCCCCGCAGCGCCCCAGGCAGCCCGGCGTTCCTCTCTCTCTTGGTGGGTCGGGCCACATCCGAGCTCACACCTGTGGGATGGGGTAGGAGGCGCAGGCGGCCAGCCCGCACATGTTCTTCCCGCGCTCGATGAGGAAGTACCTGGGCAGAGAGCGAGGGCTGAGTTCTGGTCGGCAGCCGCCCACCAAGATCCCACCAAGATCTGACTCCAGGGAGGAGACCCTTGAGCTCACTCATAAAACTGCAGCCTCAGGCTCGGTCATCTCCAGGAAACCACCGGCCTGACTTCCTGAACGCAATTCCATTTCTCACTCCTCCCCAGAATTCCACGAAGGCCCTCACTTGCTTATTTAATCACCCCTGGGTCCCCCGGGAGAAAGGGGCGGCCGTCAACCTCAGGGGGCAGACTTGCTGCCTCGGTTTCCCGCAAACAAACTGTCCCACAGGTGGGCTTAGCCTGCGTTCCTAGCCGCGGTCGCAGGTCCTAGTGGTGGAGCCTGGCAGACTTCTGGTTTGACTGAGTTAAGACCCGAGGCCCAGGACGGGAGAGGGGATTTGTGCTCACGTGTGTTTCTCTGCCCACCCCCTCCCCCGCCCCCCCAGGGCTCCACCGACCAGCTCGCTTCGGGGAAGCTCCACGTTTGTTTGCAGGGCTGTCCAGGGCTCCCGGACCCGCGCCGTCCTGCCCTCGCCCAGCGTGGGGGGCCTGGCACCGCTTACCCGTTCATTCCCCAGTTGGGGCCCCAGGAGTTTTTCACGATCCAGTAGGGCTTCCCATTTTGTTCTCCGTACCCGACAGCTAGGACTGCGTGGTTGACTTTATCTGGGGTTTTATGACAGGAAGTACTAGAAAACAAAAATAAAACGGCTTTGACAGTCTGACGGGAAGAGCCAGTGGCAGCCAGCGCCTCTGAGTGCCTCAGAGAGAAGGTGCCACCCAGCGGGGGGCGCACGTGCAGTGGCTCTGCTGCCCCGGTCCTTATTTTTAAGGCTACCTGTATTTAGGGCAAATAACGGGTTTTCCATTGGCAAAGCACACTAGTGTCCACGAGGAAGTTCGGAGAGGTTCCAGAGGACAGACTGCGGGGCTGTGTGTTAACTCAGCTGACGTGTATCGCGTGCAGGGCCTGCGCCAAGGGGCCGGGCGGGAGCAGCGTGGGCGCCCTGGGGGCTGGGGCAGTGGGAGCCCCAGGGACACCGTCTGGCCCAGCGGGGGACCGGGTGGGTGGGCGGGCGGGTCAGGAAGGCTCCCTGAGAAGGGAACGCGTGTAGAAGCCCTGGAGCGAGTCTGGGGCAAGGCACAGGGAGGGGCGGGAGGATGGGGTGGTTCGGTTGAAAGATGAGCTTGGAGGAAGAAGGACCAGACAAGCTAAGACACCAGACAGTGCCGGGGGCCGACTAGGGTCTGAGCAGAGGACGAACCAGGGGGGTGGGGGCACGGGGACAGACAGGGAAGGAGGCCACAAGGACTGGCCATGGTGGGCTGGGGCAGTGGCACGGGGAGGGGACAGTGATTTCTGAGCCACAGGGAAGGTTTCCACAGGCAGGAGACGGCAGGTGGGCCTACCACTGGTGCGGTCTGACCCACATGGGGCTCTCAGCAGACAGCAGTGAGGGACGGGGACAGGGCGCAGCACAGAGCTGGGGTTACCAGCACCTTGGGAGCGGTGGGAGGAGGAGGAGAGCGTGGCAGGGGTGCTGGGCCGCTGCAGGAGGCTGTGGGGTGGGGGGGAGCCTCCAGCTCGGGGTTCTGCATGAGAGCAACCGTGCCTTTCCCTTCAGGCTTTTCGACCTGGGTTTTCTGAACCAGAGGCCACTCTTCCCACAGGAAGATAACAGTTAAGCTCTGGGCCTGACCTCCCGTCTGTGTGGACTGTGCAGGGGGTGGTGGCACAGGCGAGGGGTGCGGAAAGGGTCTCACCTGGAGTAGACGCCCTTCCTGTACAGCATGAAGTCGCTCGTCACCTCGAAGGCGAAGCTCACGGGGTTGTACAGGGCCACCGCCTCCACCATGGCCTCCTCGTCATTCTGTGGACGGACAAGAGGACTGAGGGACAGACACATGTGACCTCTGTCCCCTCCCCACCCACTTTCAAAATGTGACCCTTTGCACCCCGGGCCAGGGACAGGCCCAGAGCACGTTGGATGTCCAGGGGGAAGGAAGAGAAGGCTGTTTGTCTTAGACAAAACGCAGCTCCAAGGGGTGGTTCCCCTCACAGCAGGAGTTGGGGGTATGCCTGAATGACCAGGACCCTCTGGGTTTTCTTTCTTCCTTTTTTTTTTTTTAAGAGTATATTTATTTATTTTAGAGAGAGGGAAAGGGAGGGAGAAAGAGAAGGAGAGAAATGTCCTTGTGTGGTTGCCTCTTGCATGCCCTCTACTGGCGACCTGGCCCACAACCCAGGCATGTGCCCTGACTGGGAATTGAACCGGCGACCCTTTGGTTCGAAGGCCAGCACTCAGTCCACTGAGGTACACTAGCCAGGGTTGGGTTTTCTACTTGGCTTACAAGGCGGTCCTTCCAAACCTGGCCCTGGCCCCCTGTGGCCTCCCTCCCTTGACTGACTGTCCACGTCTCTCCCGCACGGTTCCTTGGGAACCCTGTGCCCAGGCGGAGGTCCCTGTCGGGCAGGGGTCGGTACTCACGAGGGTGATGTTGGCCACGTCCTTGACGAAAGCGATGGCCTTCTCAGACTGGAACTTGCATTTGTTGTCCTGTTAGGGTGGCAAAGGGCGGGGAATGCATGTGAGGGTGGCCCCAGGCCCGGCTGAGACTTCAGGCCTCCCCCACCAGTGTGATAACGGTTACGAGGCAGAAGCTACATGTCCAGGGCCTGGTGACAGGGTCACCTCAGGGAGCATGAGACGCGTCTCTTTCTCATAGCGGCAGGACGGTGCTGTGCTGGGGGGTACCCGGGCTCAGGCTGTGGACCGGCCGGGAGTGGGGCGATGGCAGGGGACCCTGGCACGGTCTGCAGGCCTTGGGAGCTGCGGGTCGTGGGCCCAGGGGCGCGTCCTGCGTGTGAGTCCGTGTGGACACAGTCCTGATGGGCCACAGGTGGCAGTAGCGGGGGCAGCGGGGCCAGGCGAGGGGCAGCGGAGGCGTGGCCCAGGAGAGGGAGGAGACTCCGGGGGTCCGGAGGGGCGGTCCCGCGGGTGAGGGGGCCGGGAAGGGGTGTGGCCTCAGGCGTGCGGGCGCGGGAAGCGGGAAGCTGCCCGGAGTTACCTTGCCCTCGTAGGGGTAGCTGTCCTCGCCCATGATGCCCTTGTTGTAGCGGATGTACTCGAAGGCCTGACTGGGGAGGCCCCTGCGGGGAGCACAGAGGTGCCGCCAGGGCTGGGCTGTGTTCCAGGGGCAGAGGGCACGTCTGGGGGCACAGCCCCGCTCTGCTCCACCTTGTGAGGTGAACTTCCCTCCACGACCCGGGACGCTTTTGCTCCCTGCTACACCCAGGGCGGTGGGCAGGGGGCCACGTCTGTGGCGGCGTCCGGCAGGCACCCCGGGCCCCACGCTAGCGATCAGTGGGCCCTCGGTGGGGGGGGGACATACCCTTGGCAGCCGTGGTTGTTGAAGTTCTGGGCACAGTCTACCAGCTGCTGCTCCGACTGCAGGTGCGAACGAACACAAACCTGGTGAGCCCACGCCTGGCCGCAGTTGTGCTTCCATCTCAGCTGGGTTCCCCAGCCATCCTGCCAGCCCGGGGCAGAGCCCTGGCCCACAGGAAGTGTCCCCACCCCTGTGGCCGACTGCTTACCAAAGAGAGCATCTTCCCCGTCTTGATGGCGATCGCTGACTCCAGGGCCCCCGTGGTGGAGAAGGTCCAGCAACTGCCACAGCCGCCCTGGAGGGTGGGCGGGGCCGTCGGTGGGCACCTGGGCTGGACCCTCCTCCCGTGGCCTCCCGCTCCCCTGCTTTTGAATCCTCTGCTGACTCTTCTTCCCACTGTTTCCCAGCAGAAGGATTCACCTAAGTCCTCTTTCTAGAACCTTCTCTCTCACTTTCCATCCCCATCTCATCCTACCCACCACCCTAACTTCTGCCTTTAACAAGCCCCCACCTCCTCCCCACCAGGCCCAGGTGTCCCCGCCAGACAGGCTCTGCCCATCCTGCCCTGTCGTCCATCCCAGCAGCTTCTGCCGCTGCCCAGCCTCCCCACGCCGGCTTCCAGTGACCAGCCTGCCACCCCTGCTGTGCACCCCGGTGGCCTTGTCCCCTCTCTCGCCCTGTTTCATCAGAGCTTGCCTCACAGGGCTGTTGGAAGTGTGATAAGACGCTGCCCGCCCTGCTGTTCCCCCATGGCCACCCCCGCCTCTGCCTGCCCTCGGCGTTCAGTCTCCCACATTCTCTTCTGTCATGCCCCCCAAGATTCCCTTCCTGCTGCCCACGGCATTGCCCGGCTCTGGCCTCACGGCTTGTCTGCACATGGGCCCCCCACCCCCATGTGTTGTGCTCCCATCCTCCCCTAAGCAAAGAGGGGTGCCTGTCACAGGGTCCCCATGCCTGTCCCGAAGCAGACAGGGCAGGGCCTCACCGCGAGCACTGGACTTGGAGCTTAGACCTGGTCAGAGGGGGGCCTGTGTCACCTGCTCACGTCAGGCCCTGAGCGCAAGCCGCCACCCGAACGGTGAGTGGGTCAGGCCCCCACACTAAGTGCTTGTTGCTTTGAACTGTGGTGGGTTCTCAGACGGGTCACGGGTGGGGTGGGGGGGTGTCGTTTGCTCCTGGAGGCTGTTTAAGTGTCCGGGTCTCTAGGCAGGCTCTGCGCCCCCAGGGGTCTGGGAGGGTGTTAAGCTGCCCCCGGGGCTTTCAGGAAAGGGGAGAATGTATCTCAGAGTTAGCATGGGGAGCCACGTGTTTCCAGGAAAGCCTGGATTTCCTGGGGTTGAGAGGTCGGCATGGTTCTGAAGAAGCCACCACAGTGTCACTTCTAGAGGACCGACCGAGGTCAGCACTGGGGAACGCAGGGGGTGGGGTCTGACCCTCCTGCCCACAGCGGTCCTCGGCTCTGTGTGCAGGAAGGCACGGCGCCCTGCAGGGGGCGCCCTTCCCCACTGAGGCGCTGGGTGCCGCCCTGCCCACCGACCACCCGCAACCACCTAGAGGGAAGCCGCCCCGAGGGGCTGAGCCCTGGGGCCCTGCGGGGTAGGAATGGAGTCCTCGCGTCCGTATCTGCGGTGTTTCGGGGGGGGGGCTTTAGGAAAGACCTGGTGCCAGTGGGGACCCCGCAGTGGGGTGACGGTGGGGGGAACTTCAGCCCAATGAAATAAGACCCCCGGCCTTTCCGAGGAAGGCCGCTGGAGAGACGAGGAAAAGTAACGTTGGGGATTTGCCTGCCGAGGCGTGGGGTCCTTTGGAGGTTTTCCTCCTGGTTAGCAGCGGGAGAGCGTGGCTCCTTCGGGGAGAGGATGCGGTTGTCTGCGTACCTGGTTTTTCACTGGTGAGACGAAGGGCCCTTTCTTCCGCCAGTCCACGGAGGTGGGGTAGGGACCGGTGCCCCGGAGGTAGTTACTTTTGGTGGCCGAGCAGTTCTGGAACAACAGATAGGATTTTTTTCAGTGGCAAAGAAACCTTTTTTTTTTTTTTTAACAGGTGTGTAATTAAAATAGCATCGCTAAGAGAGGCTGAGAAAGGCGGCAGCTGCCCGAACCACCCCGCCCCCACGTAGTGCCTGCAAATGCGCCAGGCTCACGGGCTCGGCTCTGCAGTTCAGGCCGAGGGTCAAGTGCTCAGCGAATGAGGCTGTAGCACAATGTAAGTCTGTCCTATGTAGTGTTTATAATGAAATATTTCGTCGTTGATCTGAAATTTGATTTTCACTGGGCGTCTGGGCGTCTGTATGTTGCGTGGCAACCCTGAGTTCCGCAGGCGCAGTGCTGAGGCCGCGAGCGCTGCGGGGCGCTGACCTCTGGGTCCCCGAGAGCATGGGGCCCCAGTGGCGGCTGCGTCTGGCCTGAACCTGCCTGGGAGCCCGTGGGGTTGTTCCCAAGGTCCAGTGACACCTACCTGAGGCTCTGACCAAAGGTACCTGCGTTTAAACTCAGCAAACGTCATGTCTGAGAAGGGGTTTATTCCCACTGAAAGAGAGGAGGAAAAAGAAAAACCAAAGTGAAAAAAAAAAAAAAAAAAGGAAAGAGCTCCGTAAGTCACTACTAAAGAGACAAAAAAGTGAAACTCCACGTCTGTTTGTGTCCCTCTCAGGCCACCACAGCTCGGCTGCTGCACATTTTTAAATGTCATATCATCCCGTCCCCAGGGCTGGCCCTTGGCTGGGCCTGAGTCCCAGGGGAGTCTGTCACTAGAGCAGCTGGGGTCTGTCCAGAGAGTACCCTGCCATGTACTACGAGAAAGAGACTTTTATGGAAAAAGATATTCCTTATTACTTGTTTGGCCTGGAGGGGCGTATGCGTCATGATGAATGACAGCTTCCCAATCCAGCGACACGGTTAGCAGGGCCTTGACCTTGCTGCCGCTTTGCCACGCCTTCTTTGGGCATGCAGGACCTGGCTGGGTGTACTTTCTGGACAGACCTGGTACACGCGGGCCACCACCCAGGGGCCACAGGTATGCGGTGGGGCCTGGGCGCTGTCTATTTCAGGTGCCCCGCTGGTGACTCTTTCCCAGGGACAGAAGCACAGTACCTGCGCCAGCTGCCTGCCCACCTGCCACCTCATTCAGTGTCGTCTCCACTTCCTAGCCAAGTAACTTGTCAAGAGACCGTGACCCCAGCCAGGTCAAGCAGTTAGTACTGGGCAGAAGCGAGGTCCCACCCAGGCCTCCCTGCAGCTCGCGCCTCTGGTCCATGTCCCTGGCGTGGCCTACACTGCCGTCATTTGGCATCCCCGGTGGACACCTTGAGTGCCTGTGTTTGTGGTGACGCTGCCCCAGAGGGAAGGCAGGTGTCCCCAGAGGCTGCTCTGCAGAAGCTGTCCCCTCACCCCGCCTGGCTCAGCCTCTGGGCAGCAGCCCCAGCGTGGTGTGCTGCTAAGTCTGTGACCTCTTGGGTCTCAGGGAGGGTAATAGCAGAGCAGGTCTGAGCCAGTCCCTCCGCCCCTCAACCCAGGGATTTCTCTGCAGCAACAAGCTGCTCCCTCCTCCCGAGGACTGAAAAGCCCTCAGCGAAGGTGTCCCCCAGGTACTTTTAAACGTGTGGTTCCTGGCGTTGTGTTCTTTAATCTTCCTCTGGTTGCTGGCAAAGGTCTGCATCCGGTGCCGGTACTCGTCTGCGCTGTATGTCTTTTGGTGCTAAAAGAAAACAAAGCAGCCTGAGGTCCTGGGAACTTCATGCAGTTTTCTTCCCTACCAGGATGGATGGAACCTCTTTCAAAAATACATATTTTATTTTATTTATTTATTTTTAGAGAAAGGGGAAGGGAGGGAGAGAAACATCAATGTGTGGTTGCATCCTGTGCGCCCCCTACTGGCTTCCTGTCCCGCAACCCAGGCATGTGCCTTGACTGGGAATTGAACCAGCAACCCTTTGGTTCACAGACTGGTGCTTAATCCACTGAGCCACACCAGCCGGGACAGATGGAGCCTTTTTTGCTGCCAATGATTCTCAGGCCAAATCTGTGGCAGTGAGTGCGACACTGTCCTGGGTCTCAGGAAATTATAAAGTGAACCCCCTGCGTCCAGGGACCCGTGGCCAGAATGGAGCCCCTGTGTGTCCACCCACGGCCCCAGAGGCCCCGTGAAGAGACCTGCCAAGGTCAGGTCACCCTGGACACCACAGCTGGTGTTGAGCCAAGTTTATGGCCAAAGTCATCATTTTTCAAAAGCGCACACACTAGTGTTCTCTGATTGACTGACAGAGCAGCCAGCACGCAGTGTGATTTGAATACAAAATAGGGACTGAGCCCTGGCTTGTGTGGCTCAGTGGACTGAGCACCAGCCTGTGAACCAAAGGGTCTCCAGTTCAATTCCCAGTCAGGGGACATGCCTTGGTTGTGGGCCAGGTCCCCAGTAGGGGGCGTGTGAGAGGCAACCACACAGTGATGTTTCTCTCCCTCTCTTTCTCCCTCCCTTACCCTCTCTCTAAAAATAAATTAATCAAAATCTTTAAATAAAAACAAAATAGGGACTGAACCCCGGAACTTGAGGTCCCCTCCGGAAGGTGTCTGTGAACCTTTCCCCAGGCTGGGAAAGACCCAGAAGGGCATGGTTGGAAAGCCCCGCCTCATCGTCTCGAATCTGGCACAGTGGCCCGGAAGCTGAGAGGGAGAGAAATGAAGAGCTTCAAAAAGAAGAAGTCGGGCACTGACCTGCAGCATCCATGCCTTAAAGTGAAACGTCTCTGCAGAAAGAAAAAGAGAAAAAAATCAGGCGTGGGCGCCTCGCCCAAGGAGGCACTTGAGAACTGATTTGCATTTCAGGAAACTAGGTTAAATGCACAGCCCCAAGAATGGCGTCAACACCAGAATGGTCACCACACCAGAAGGAACACATACTCTGATGGCTGTGGTATCCGAAGTGGCTTTGAAAAGCTCCTTAACCCCGGGGGTGAAAGCCAGGATAGCGCCTCCTAGGGGGCTCGGCGGGCGGGGGCTTCAGGGGCGCTGCTGAGGCTACTGTTTGTGGAAATTCATCGAAATGCATGTTTAATGTGTGCTTTTCTGTGCGATACTATGTATCAATAAGAAGTTAATTAAACAATCCACATACCGTCTGCAGTTTTTTTCATTAGAAGGACAGACAGTAACTATCCTAGCCTTCCCGGTCCCCGCAGACTCGGCCACGGGCACTCTGCCCTGTACTGGGGCAGCAAATGGGTGAGCTGTGTTCCAGTAAAACTGTATTTGCAACGACTGCCCGGCCACTTGTTTGAAGACCCTGGCTCTGCTCCGCCCTGGTCCACGGACAAGTCACCTCAGAGCGCTGAGCACATGGACAAGCAGCTGACAGCCCAGTGCATGTGGGTGGTCACCAGGGCAGCGGAACTGGGAAAACAACCGCCCTTTCTGGGAGATGACACCCAGGCCTCTGTGGTGCTCCAGCTCCAGGCCCAGAAAAGCAGCAGAGCCAGGTGGGTGACTCCAGAACCAACTGCAATGACTAGAGACCCCCTGCCCTGGCATGGACCCCTCAGAGGAGACCGGAACCCTGCCAGGGCGCCCCTGGAGAACCGGTGCATAATCTGCTGAGACCTCCCCTGAGATCCCCTGCTAAGATCCCCACCGGCCTTCGGCCTTCGAGAAAAGATAAAAACTCAGGCACACCCTCTCCCTTCTTCTTCTGCAGCCTCTTCCCCCACAGGCCTGTGTCTCCTACACTTGAGGGCAGTGGTAACGTGTCCCAGGCTCATGCTCCGACCTGTCCCCAAGGCCCCCTTTTCTCTGACTTCCCAGTGAGCGGAGGCAGTGCAGCCTGGGCTCTCCTGTTGCGTCTATGCTAAGCCCTTCCTTGTTCCACTGTCCGCAGCTTGAATGAATGTGCCCTCATAGCCCCCTGGACTCCGGTTGGCCCCAGGCAGCCCTGCTCAGGGCCAGGCCCCCGTCCGGTAGCAGAATCCCCGCACCACGGTTTAATACCCACTGTCATCCACACAGCCACCTCTTCCAGAAGATTCGGCCGGCTGCGTTACATAGTTTCCTTTTCCCCTGAACCCACATCCCCGCCCACACCTCGCTTGTTCATACTTGATCGCCCAGACATCGTTGTGTGAGACAAGAACAAAACGAATTAATTCTTTTCACTTCCTGGAATCCACACCTCTCTGAAGATTATTACACATTTTTTTCTGGATCAGGGAATCATCACTATTACTCATCCCCGATTGGTCCAAACATTTCAAGTATGTTATGCAGCATGAAAAGCAGTTGTTAAACAGAGAAAGGAGACTTGTGTTAACAATGCCTCCCTTAATTTGTTACACAGGACTTGCCTCACCACCCCCGCACACGGTTTTTATCTTCATGGGCGAATATGACCTATTTTATAATGGGTCAGCATGAGTTCTGGTCTCTGTTCTTTTATGGGTCAAAGGGCTGAGACACGCTGCCCAAATAAGCTTATTGGTTACTTAATAATAAGAGCAAAAATATTTAGCCCTGGCTGGTGTAGCTCAGTGGATTGAGTGCGGGCTGTGAACCAAAGGGTCGCCAGTTCGATTCCCAGTCAGGGCACATGCCTGGGTTGCAGGCCAGGTCCCCAGTGGGGGCCACGTGAGAGGCAACTGCACATTGATGTTTCTCTCTCTCTCTTTCTCTCTCCCTTCCCTTCTGTCTAAAACTAAATAAATAAAATCTTAAAAAAAAAAAGTAAAAGTATTTATTGGTTATTGCTTCTGGGACCATGAAGTCCATTTTTAAATATTTTTGAATATTGATTTGAGGGAGGGAGAGGGGGTGAGAGAAATGTCGATTTGTTGTCTCACTGATGCATTCCTTGGTTGCTTCTTGTACGTGCCCTGACCCGAGATCAAACCCACTACCTTGGCGTTTTGGGACGGACACTCTAACCAACGGGGTGTCCCCGCCGGGGCAGGAAGGCCATTTTTAAAGATTTTTTTTTATTTTTAGAGAGAGGGGAAGAGAGAGAGAAAGAGAGGGAGAGAAACAGCAATGTATGGTTGCCTCCCACATGGCCCTCATGGGGACCTGGCCCGCAACCCAGGCATGTGCCCTGACTGGGAATCGAACCGGGACTGCTAGGTTCCCAGCCCGCACTCAATCCACTGCGCTACACCAGCCAGGGCAAGGAAGGCCATTTTTAAACCGATGCCACTCACTTCCTTGCACTCCTCACCACGCCCGAATCACATGCTGCCCGATCACTCCACACTGTCTGAGACCCCATCAGCTGACAGACGCCCGGCATGGCCTGTCACGCACTCTTTCAAGTTCAGTTTCTGTGAAGAATCGACAGCCTTGAAGGATCTGTCACCACCAGCCTCTGTTAACTGCCTCCGGCCCCAGGGTTCAGATTTAGGAAGAAGGAAAGGAAAGGCCCCCTGAAATCGATTCCCAGTCTGTGCCGGAGTCCCCTGGAATTTCTCTGTGTTCCCTGCAGATCCATACCCCGCCTCCCCACCCCTAGTTTGAAGATCTCTGCTGTATAGAATTTAGATCTCTCCTTGTGGGTCACAGACCTGTTCCAGAAACCTGGGGGAAATGCACGTTCTCCCAGCACCTGCCCTGTGGGGCATGCAGGGTTTGAAGCAGATGGAATTGGGGACAACTGACTGGTGTTTGCCACCCCCACCCCCCACACACCAGGTGAAGGTGTCAACAGCAACACGCAGCATTGAAAACACTGGACTACCGGGGGTCAGTGGAAGCAGCAACTAAGGATGACCCTGGGCGGGCCCCAGCCTCGGCTACATCCCTTTCAGCTCGCTGTGACTTCAGCAGGAAGTACATCCCATCCTGTGAGCCCCGTCTGGGAGGCTGCGTGGGGAATTTCTACAACAGGGCTCACCAAATGGGCCCGCTGCCTGTTTTTGTCCCGTCCACAAGCTAAGGATGGCCTTTCTAGTTTTGGGGAAAATGACCGAGTGTGGTATCTGAAAATCACCTGAATTCAAAGGTCACTTCCCATAAATCGTGTTTATGTGAACAGCACCACTCCGGTCCTTCTGCATTCCGTCTACCGCAGCTCTCCCTGTACCGGGCAGAGTTAAGTGGTTGCTACAGAGACCGTGTGGCCCACAAATCTCGGAATATTTACTCTCTGGCCTTTTAGAGAAAGTTTGCCCAGCCCTTCCCTGGGAGTGAGGAGGGCCCTGCCACCGTGCCCCGCGCAGGTCTCAGCTCCGGGGTGAGGCAGAGCCCTCGCCCGGGGCAGCTGGGTTACCCACCCTCAGGAAGGGACTGACCTGGGCCTAGGCGCCCTCCAGGTTTGCAAGACGGGGGTCTCTCTTGTACAGGAGGGGATTGGAAAAAGGCAAGATTCAGAGCAGACGAGCCCGCCCCAGGCTGTTTTTTCTGTCCCCAGTGTGAGGGGCCAGGGGGTCTGGTGAGCTCAGAGCCAGTGGGTGGCGGGCAATCGCGGGGCGGGAGGGAGAGCGCGGGGCCCGCCGGGAGCCCTCGGAACAAACGCCCTCTGTGTTCAGGGGCTGAAGGTGCTGCTGCTCTAGGCGGGAGAGTCGCTCCTCCAGACTGCTGTCCCGCCCATTCCGAGAGGGGTACGGGCATATCTGGGGATCCCCGTCTGCAGGTCTCGGAAAGCTGCCAGGAGAGGCTGGGAAGGCCCCGCGCTCGTCCCGCAGGCGCAGATCCAGGCGCTGCGTGTCCGCGGGTGGGTGGAGGACACAGGGCCGCTGCGCGCTCCTTTGGGACCCTAGCCTCTGCATCCAAGTGCGCAGCGGGCCCGGGCCGCCTGCCCACCGGTCCTCCGGTCCTGCAAAACCCCTCTTTCAAGCCCCCTCTCTTAACGCAGCGCACCCCTCTGGGTCCCGACTCCAGAGCCCTGGGCCGCTGTCCGTCCCTAAGCGGTGCGCTCCGGCCAAGTTCTCCGAGTCCGGATCTCGGATCCCGGCGCCCCAAACGGCCGCCCACGTACCTGGGGAGCCCAAGGACAGGCTTGCAGCGCCACGGGCCAGGGGTCCCAGCAGCCAGGCCCCCGCGCAGAGCAGCGGCAGTACGGCCCACATCGCGGCGAAGTCGGCGGCGGACTCTGCTCCGTGAGCGCAGAGGTGGCGGGTGCGGAGCGCGGGTGCCTAGCCCGGCTGGGGCGGGGCTGGGGCTGGGGGCGGGGGCGGGGCCTGGACGGCCGGGGGCGGGGCCTGGATGGGGAAGGGCTGGCGCTTGGGGGCGTGGCCGGG
>PVJI01019985.1:0-29892 GCA_004026765.1 Micronycteris hirsuta
AACAACCGTAAATACCATTCCTCTATATCCCTATGTTCCAAAAACAACAACAAGGTCTTTGCAAAATGGAATCCTACAGTACACACCAAAGAGCAGAACTATGCTAATCCAGGAATCCCATGTATAATGGTGCCTTGATGCACATTTTAAAAAGGAGGCCCCTGGGGCAAAGGAATGGGGAAAAGAACCCCCTTGTGGCAGAAGATGCCCAGAGCCTGTGTGCAGTGTTGGGTGAGCTGAGTAAATGGGTCAGCCACCACCCACCCCAGCTGCCCCCACCTCCAAACCTCCCCATCACCCCCTACACCCCTGCTCCTGGGCAGAGATGGAATTCTGGCACCATAGACAATGGCCTGAGAAGTAAACAAAACTTTCTTCGCCTCCCTTCCCCTTTTTCCCGGTAAAATCAACCTCTTCCTACTTTTACCCCCATGGTTCCTTGTTGCTGACATGTTGGTAACACTGATTTTTAAAAGCATTTTTCTGTCACCCCCTACTAATAAACCTGAGGGCCGATAAGTGACGTATCCTCATGCCACCAGGTACCTGGCAGGTGCTCAATAACCACTCACTACAGGAATGAGTGGCTTTGGGAGCAAAAGAACACACAGCCTCAGTCTAATGCTTTTTCTTGCTTTAAACTGAGGAAAAGGGTGCAACCTCACTCCCATGGAGGGTACATGGTTTGTTCTCCAGAGCAGAATGTCACGTTGTAAAGGGAAAAATCTTGAACACATGGACCACTGTGGCTATGAGATCGAGTCCTCTCCCCACCTGTTCAGATGCCATTCTGAGCACTCTCTCTTTCATCTACAGGCACGTCAGCCTGGACCACCAAGAAGAGGGGAGCATCCTTTCTAACCCCTGGAGGCCCTGTACATACAGGGAGGGGCTGCCCTGCCAGCGCCAGCAGTCACAGCCATGGTTCCTCCTGGGGAGAAGATCGGAATCTTTGGAGCACAGCCACCAAAACCACTTACCCAGGACAGACCTTCCCAGACACTCCCCTGCCTGGAACTATCAGTGTCCAAACAGGCCACAGAGACAGCTGCCAAATCAACTCATCACTTTGAAATGAGGGGCCACCTGTCTATAACCAAGCAGAGGTCAGAAACTGAATGTCTGGCTGGAAGAAAGAGGCGAAGGGATTAAGAAGGAGTTATGAAATCCTTATGGGGATGGAAAGTACAGCATAGGAAATATGGTCAATAGTATTGTCATAACTACGTATGGTGTTAGCGGGTTACCAGACTGGTCAGGGTGACCACTTCGTAAGTTACATAAATGTCTAGCCACTGTGCTGTATACTTGAAACTAACACAATAGTGAATATCAACTGTAACTGAAAAATAAAAACTTAAGAAAAAACTGAACATCGGAAGGCCAGTTTGTCTGGTCCACACGGTGTCTGCTTGTTGTTGTCTGGTGTTGACATTTGATTGCATGGTTCCATTCACAGGAACGGTCCAGAGCAGGCGGAACACAGACCAGGGGTTATGGCTGCTGGGCGTAGGGAGAAATGGTGAGTGCCTACTTCATGGGCACGGGGCTTCCTTCATGGGGGATGAAAATGTTTTGCCATTAGACAGAGGTGGTGGCTACACAGCATTGTGAATGGCTAAATGCTACTAATCTGTCCACTTTCAAATGGATGATTTCGTGCTATGTCAGTTTCACCTCAATTTTATTAAGTAATTGTAAAAAAAAAAAAAAACCCAGAAACTTTTAGCACACGCCTGGCCTCTCTCAAGAAACCGGAACGTCTGGCAGGGACGGTCTCATCCCCACGAGGCCATGCTCAGCTGGGGCAGAGCAGCCACCGCCGGTGGGTGCACTTGAAGATGGGGCACTTGCCCGCTACATGGCCCTTCACCCAGGCTCTCATCAAGTTTGTGACCCTTGTACCCACCCACAAAACAGTTTCTGCAGAGTGTAAATAGGGTCCACACTGAGCTGCATCTTCAGATCAGTGTGAGGCGAAATCGTATCCCAAGTGATGTGAACACAGCAGGGGTGAGACTGTATGACAGGAGGTCAGAGGCCCTGATCCAGGAAACAGACACAAGGACGAGCGAGGGCCAGTGTGTTCCTGGTCGTTCTGCCTGGAGCAGCATCTCCGCCACCCCTCCAACCCCCTCCTTCCCCTTCCCCTCCCCCCCTGCTTTATTCTTTTTCCCCAGTTTTTATTACTACCCAACTTACTCTGAGTATTCGTTTTCTCAGGGCTGTCGTCACAAATTACCACTGGTAACTGAACTGGGTAGCTTAAACAAGAGACATTTGTTCTCTCGTGCTTATGGAGACTGGAAGTCCCACATCAAGGGGTCAGCAGGGCTGCACTCCCTCCAAAGGCTCTGGCAGAGGGTCCTTCCTGCCTCGCCCCCGGCTCCTGGCGAATCCACATGTTCCTTGACTTAAGGCAGCATGGCTCCAGTCTCTGCCTCTGTGTTCCCACTGCCTTCTTCCATCTGTCTTGGCGTCTCCAACCTCTCTCTCTTTTCTCTTATAAAGACATCAGTCATCGGATTCAGGGCTCATCCTAAATCCAGGATGATCTCATCTTGACATCCTTAACTTTATCACATCAGCAAAGACCCCATTTCCAAAGAAGATCACATTTACAGGTAACAGAATTAGAACTTCAGCATAATTTGAGGGGAACACAATTCAACCCACTAGACTATGTGTCTGTTTGTTTACTGTGTGACTCATGTTGTTTAAGTGTCAGGAGCATTGGGACTCTGCCCACTCGTTTCTATGTTGGATCCGTGGAGCCCAGAACGACACCTGGCACGTGGCTCCTCAATAAATACTTACAGAATGAAAGAAGGCAGCTTGTGCGTGGGACGATGTTTGGCTCAAGCCAAGTCAGCCCCTAATTATTTCAATCTGAAGTCATGACAATATCAATCTAATGTAAGAGAGTTGAGTACAAACATCATTAGGTGGACCCCAGGTCACCCGCTCTACAGGAGGCACCAGAGCCAAATGAGTGCTTCAGCTTGAGTGAGACATTTGTCACTGACACCGCAGAGCCTGTGCTGACGGGCATTCCTGACACACCAGCTCAGGGGCAGGGGACCCTGGTTTGCGTTTGGTATGGATTCTGCAGTAGAGGCTGGACCGTGAAACTTCAGGAAAGATTAAGCCTGCCTCCCATCCCGACTGGAGTGTGCTGTGTTTGCCCTGCTTCAGCCCAGGGTTTAACCCAGCTGGAGAGCGATCCTCAGCGTGTGGGCACCAACCACCTACTTCAGAGTCACCTGGAGGGTGTGAATTAAAACTGCACATTCTCGGGCCTCAGTCCCAACCTTGTGAATCAGAATCTCTGGCAGGTGTCAAGGTGATTGCTGAGAACAGTAACATTTGAGAACCAATGAACTTCTCTGCCTTGTAAAGGTAACCAAGGGGATTTGTCCTACTCAGTTGTGGTCAACATCCCACACTACGTACTGTTGGCTATGGTCACTGTGCTCAGTTCACACACTTGCCCCCAAATTGGTTGGCCTGCTTCAATTTCTTGCCTCTCTATTCTCTTTCACATACTATCTCTAGAGTTCAAATGTAATAGAGATGGCACTATTCTGGAGCTAAACCCTTGAATGGTTTCTTCATTATCTAGAGAATAGATTCTGTTGATAATCCACCCAATAGCCATTCCTCTATTATTTTGTCCTAAAAGAACCTTGACTTCATTCAGGCATTGAGAGGAAAAAATGTGTTCATGGACAGTGGGCCCCACCACCACCAAAGAGGGTCGGCTGGGACGGGTCTCCACTTAGTCACCATAACACCATTGCTGTTTGCCAGCAATTGGTTCAGACGTAGGCAGGTGGTCCAGTTCAGTCCAGTAAGACATGAGAGACAACTGCTGGGCCTCCTGATAAAAAGAGACAAGAAAGGGAAAACACTCCACTTTCCCATCGCAGCCGATGCTTCTGGTCCCCCAAAGCACACCCTGAGCCTGCTTTGATCTCAGCCAGAGCCAAGGTCCTTAGCCACGGTGGTTTTGATCATCTCCTCTTCACCGCACAGGCGCAGGAGGGATTCCCACCCTGGGGCCAAACACACAACACCTGGCACAGAACAGATAACAGCAATAGCAACACATTAGTCACATAAACTCACTCCCAGGGGAGGAAGACACTGCACGCCATGCAGGTCACCTGGGAGCTGCACCGGGGAACAGAGGGAACCAGTGGGCTGTGGTAGGCAGGCTAGATAGTAACAAGAGGACGGGGTGCCCCAGTCACCTGAGGGAGGGTGCAATGGGCTTGTTTGAATCATTCTTTGGGCTGGCAGGAAACTGAAGCCTATAGTCAGGGATGAGCAGAAACAGGGTCAGGTCCTGGGATAAGAAGGTCTGTTTGGCTAGGGGACTGTATCTGTGGGAGCAGAGCAGGGAGGAGAGCTGGCCCTCCCAGCGTCAGAGATGGAGGCAGCACCTATGACTGACCAGGGTGGGCATTCCTAGGAGCTCTTCTCCACCCTGAGCGGACTGCAGCCCACCTCAAGCCCACACTGAGCCTCTTTGCCTTCTTGCCTTTGAGTCTGCTCCTATGGTGCTGCCTGCCACCCCGCACACATGCATTCTCCTAGCGGTTGGGGAACAGCAGCCATGGAGAAAGACTCTGGGAGACTTGTCTTCCAGGTGAACAACCCTGGCCATACTCTGTGCACTTCCCGGGAGATCCCGGCAGAACCTCGACCCCGACGCCCACAGCTCAGTGACATGCCCTTGTGTTGGCCTTTCCTCCTTCCCTGCCTCACGCTCCCCAGTCCTTCACTCTAAGATCCTAAATCAGCTCCCAAATATATGTTATCAGGCTCTGCTTTTCGGAGGACCTAAAATAAGTCATCCTTCCTAGACCTGGTCATAGTTTTATAAGGAAATGACTTCTTGTGCTTCAAGGGACAACACTGAGGGTAAAAGCAGACATGCTAAGGATGGTGGCCTAGAAACATGAGGAGACATCCTCAAGATGCTGACCCCCACTCTGCTCCTTCCCTCCATTCTTGTCGGAAGGAGATGATAGAACCCTGGCCCACTGCTTAGGCCAATTTTACTGGAGCATCCTAAGTGATCCCCAAGATGGTCCATGTCGGGAGGAGGCCAAAGAAGCAGGTTAATTTTAGACCAGTGAAGCCAGGACTCTCAGATATGAGGTCAGCTGGTAGTGTCAGCTGTCACAGAACCATCTCATGGGAATCTTGCAGAAGGAGAACACAGAAGTCCAAATATGCCATCATCTGCCAAAGCCATTCCCCAAGTCTCAATATGCGGTGAATGTAACTATTTGTCATACCTTTGGCCATGCTCATTCCATCCTGCTGTCTTCAGCTGTCACTTGAATTTCACTAGCATAATTCTATCTAGCCACATAGTTGTGGTGGAAATTCTTTGTCAGAATTAATTACACAAGCACAATGATAGCTGCTAACGGAGATTCTCATGACAACCCTCTGGAAGTCAACCGTGTTCGAGCATCTCGGCTGCGTATCAGCTACTGCTATGCAGCTGACATGTGGGATCTTGCCTGAAATTGGTAAAACATTAAATAAGACTGAGGTTCTGCAAACACAGTCCCCTGCTGCTCTCTGTGTTCAGCAATAATGTGAGTGATTAGAGATCTATTTTTACTCTTTGGAAGATATCAATTAGCATTTAGTTTGATTTACCCCAATTAGGCAAATAGTTGTTTAATGAGAAATCTTCACAAGTTAGATGGCTCACATTACCCTCCCAGAGGAATGAAACAGAAAAGCCTGAGGCAAGAGTCAGGACAGTGTTTCCTACATATTTATAGTGATTTACTAACACCAGTTTAGCTGGCTCTCCCGCACCTGCAAAAGCACTCCTTGGCGCTTACTGGATTGTCTTGATTTGCTCTCCTCTAACAGTCACTGAGCACCTTCCCTGAGCTAAACTGGGGGTGCAATGACCAACGGGGCCCACCCTGACCTCTGCCTCTCAGTGTCAGAGCCGTCTGACCCTGAGCAAGACGTAGCCCCCCTGTCCCGGTGTTCTCACAGGAAGTATAGGGACAGTAACATCTAGCCTCAGGGCCTTCAGCTCTGCTGGCGCACAGGGCCCGCATTCACAAGGGCCCTGAGCTCGATTTAATGCCCTGCTATTGCCATCTTGGAATTCTCAATACTTTGGCTTCTCTGTTTCCCACACTATTCTTAACCCCTCCCTATCTATTTTGTACCTACCATTTATTCTCCTCATTCCCTGTACCTTTTCCCCCATTCCCCCTCCTTCCCTGCTGATAACCCTCTATATGATCTCCATTTCTGTTCATCTGTTCCTATTCTAGTTGTTTGCTTAGTTTGTTTTTGTTTTGTTTTTTTTATGTTCAGTTGTTGATAGTTGTGAGTTTCTTGTCATTTTACTGTTCATATTTTTTATCTTTGTTTTCTTAAATGAGTCCTTTGAACATTTCATATAATAAGGGCTGGGTGATGATGAACTCCTTTAACTTGACCTTGTCTGGGAAGCCCTTTATCTACTCTTCCATCCTAAATGATAGCTTTGCTGGACAGAGTAATCTTGGATATAGGTCCTTGTCTTTCCTGACTTGGAATGCTTCTTTCCAGCCCCAGTGAGGGAATGTGTTTAAAGTGTGTAACATAAAACTTCACATAGCGTAAGTTCTCAAAAATGGCACAACCATCACAAGCAGGTAGTTAAATCCGAAACAAATGTATTTTCTTATCTATCTAGGGATCATTAAGTTCTTCTTAACTTTCTGTAGTAAAGCTATAAATACATTTCTGACCTCAAGTTTGAATCTTAACTTTCAAATAGCTGTATTTTCAAATAGCCTATTTCATTTCCTCCCTCTAACTATTGTCCAAACTCCACCCCCTCCGCAGCTCCTGTTGACTTGAGAGCACCCATGAAGTCCTTTGGCCACACTGGTAGAGTCACCAAATGCTTCATCGGTTGTTTCAATTCAATCAATTTTCTTCCCTGAATTGACCAATTAATTCTACCAAACTGCATACAGAGATTAAACAGACAGAGGACAGTAATGGATTTGAAGGGGAGACATTTATTTTTTCTTATCTCTCCAAACTGGTAACCCACGATAAATGTCTACAATCCTTCATCCACAATTTTGAAATCTAAAAAGGTCTAAAAAATAAATCTGAGGCAAATAGATTTGGTTGCAGTACCAAACCCAAAACTAGGTTTATAATCATATAAACTAAATTATCTTTCTAAAATAAGAAAAATCAGAATTCTGAAACCTATCTGACCTCACATTCTCGGATAAGACCGTGGCTTACACTATTCCTTTTAGAGCTTACTCCCCAACCAACAAAGCAACACAGTACGGACGCCTACGCTCACTGTGGCACTATCCACAACAGCCAATGGTGGAAGCAACTCAAGTGTTCCTCAGCAGATGAATGAATAAACAAAGCGTGGCACAGCTACACAATGGAGTACAATTTATCCACTAACAGGAACGAAGTATTGATACATGCTACAACATACGTGAATCTCAAAAACAGTATGGTGAATGAAGGAAGCCAATCACAAAGCACCATACATACCTTGTATGATTCCATTTATGTAAAATACCCAGTAGAGGCAATCATATTGGTGGCTACCAGGGACCTGGTGTCGGGGTGGAGATGGGGAGTAAGTGCTTAATGGGCACAAGATTCCTATGTGAAGAAAGTGCTAAAACCGGGCAATGGTGATGATTGCACAACATCATCCATGTATTTAGTGCCACTGAATTACACACTTTAAAATAATTGCAATGGTTCTGTGTATTTTGCCACAGTAAAAAAAATTGTTAAGTGAGTGGAAGGAGAGAGGTTGAAGACAGCAGAAACGGAAGTGGTGCTGTAAATCAGAGAGAAATAGAATGAGAGTTCTAAGCAAGGTCAAGAAAAGTGTGTGCACTAATAGGAATGAATGAGGAAAGACGAAACTGATGATGCAGGAGAGAGAGAGGAAGGAACCACTGGAGAGTGACCACGAGCAGAGCAGAGAGGTAAGGTCTAGCACACAAGGCCGGGTGGGCCTTTGTGGGCAGTCTGGGCGTTTTGTCCCAGGTAAGAGGGGAAGAGAGAGAGTGAGAGCACAGCTCAGCCTGTAGGGAGACACATGTGACGGTGAGGACCTGCAAAGTTTCCCCCAGAACGCAAGGAGCAAGGTCATCCACCGAGACTGAGAACTGGGGAGGAGGTTTGAAAGAGAGGTGAATAGGTGTGGGAGAGGGACCAAACCAGGGAAGATAGTACAATTGCTTGGCTGCAGTGAGGGTTACTGAACTGACCATTCATTTCTAGTGAGGAATGGTGGACGCCTCGCTCCCACCACCTCCAGCTCTGTGGGGACTGGGCCAGGGCAAAGGGAAGGTAGGCTTGACCAGGAATGCGGTTTCGGCAACTGTGATGAGAGACTTCGTATGTCAGCTTCTCTGGGCCCCACACCGACTGTTCAAACATTACTCTGGATGTTTTCGTGAGAGTATATCTGGATGAAATTTATGTTTAAACTGGTGGATTTTGGTAAAGCAGATTGCCCTTCATAATGTGGGCAGGCCTTATCTAGTCAGTTGAACATCTTCATAGAACAAAGTCTGACCTCCCCTGAGCAAGACAGAATTTTCCAGCAAATGGCCTTAGTGCTTGAACCAAAATATTAGCCAGGCCACCTCACAGATTTTGGACTTGCCCACCTCCATAATCCTGTGAACCAATTCCTTGAAACATATATATACATATTTGTTGATGCTATTTCTCTGGAGAACCCTGACTAATACATCAACCGAGTTCAGGGAAGCGAAAGAGGAAAAGGGGCCGAAGTGTTTCCAACCGACTGAGGGTGGACTTTCGCCTGGAGAAGGGGGCAAGTGAGGGCCCAAGGGGATGAAATAAATTACTGGCGGTAAATTCAGTGGATTGTGACCCCTGTGGGCTTATCGGAGTGGGCCATTAAAAGGAGTTATGAAGTCAATTCTAAATACTTGCAGTTAGCATTTCACAAGATAAACTCTGAAACGGCTGCGTCGTCATTTTTCTCCCGAACTGCCGTTGCAACACTGCGGTCCCAGGGCGGGGTGGACCCTGCCACGCTCCCCTCCCGGAGCCCAGTCAGGCGGCAGCCTTGGAACACGAGGGCGGGAGGCAGGAGAACAGACTGCAGTGAAGGAGCGGTGGCAAGGTAGGTCTGCAGAGAAAATGGCCTGAGAGAGTCACCCACACCCCACCCAGCACGGTGGAGATCCAGGGATATCCCCATTGCCCTGGGGTGGAGGGGTCAGGCAGTGACTGAGGATTTCATCAAGGTGCCTGCCGGGGGTCATCAGTACCAGAGCAAGAAGACACAGGAGGCCAGGAGTGGCAGCACCAACCTGGGAGCCAGAAGGAGGCTGTGGCTGGGTACCCAGGCAGCGGGGAGGGTGTGCTCCGAGCCCCCTGCAGCAGTCAGAGTGCACAGAAGGTAAGATGAGGTCCCACCCAAAGAGCAAAACACGCATCTCTTCTGAGGCCAGCTCCAAGGACCAGATGCTGCCCCATGCCCCAGTGTTCCAGAAGCTTCTTTCTGCCCCAGGGACTTCTCAGGGAGAAGGAAGGTGAGACGAGAAATTGTGCAGGTGGGTAAAGGCCTGGTAGGAACTTTGAACTTTGAGGTGACAGAAGGTTACTGAAAAGAGGCTTTCATTTTTAAGCAGAAGATACGGAATTACCTCGCTCGGCAAGATATCTTTCCTGAGTGGAAATGGAGCAAAATTTTTATGGATGTCATTGCCACTGAGAGGAGGAGGCTGCGCATAACAAATTCCAGAAGTCTGGTTACCGTCCTGCATATCTGAATGGTGACTCAATTCTGATCTCACTCCCTGTTGACAAAGTGACAAGTGACCTTATATAAAACAGCTCTGCATGTTGAGCCAATACAATAGAATCTCTGCATTGGAAGAAGCTTTAGGTCACCTAATCGAGTGGTTCTCAACCAGGGACAATTTTGTCCCCAAGGGGACATTTGGCTTTTGGCTGGAGACACTGTGAGTTGTCACAATTAGGGGGATGCTGCTGGCACCCAGGGGGTGGAGGCCAGGGACGCTGCTCAGCATCCCACAAAACCTGCGGCAGCACTTCCTAACAAAGAATCGTGCAGCCCAGATGTCAAGACTGAGAAATCCTGGTTGAATCCAAAAGCCTGTCCAGCCACGCATGTCCTCGGAAAAAAACTCCCTCCTAGCTCAGCCAGCCTCAGCTTGAGAATTTCCAAGGTCATTTTCCCAGTGACTCAGTGACAGAGGCTGGATGCGTTCCCAGCTCTGCCTGACCCCAGAGCCTGTGCTTTTTAAACCTCTCTGTCATGTGCCAAGGTCAGTAGAAACAGGGGCATTCTACTTGTGCTACTGGGAACACCCAGATGGTGGGATATGAGGAGTTCTGCTGAAAGGTCCCCTGCCCCCAAATCTCTCTCCTGCCACCTGCAACAGTGCCTGCCACTTCATCACTAAAAGTCCATCCCTTCATGCTGAGATGTCCCCCTCAGGGACCTCCCATAAAATGTAGGTAACCCAGACAGGTTTGAAGAAATTACTCCACGATACAGTCTAACTGGTACTGCCCGTTGACTTGAGCAGATGTCTCAACCTCCTTGTGCCTCAATTTCCTCATCTGTACAATGAAGATAATAAAATAATTGTACTACCTCGGGATTGTCGTGCAGGTGAAATGAGTGATTACGTGGAAAGCCTGGTGCACAGTAGGTACAATTTGTTGTATGTATTAACTGTTTTCAAGCATGTGTAGGGGCCCTTTAAAAAGCCTGGCAGGAATCCAGGTTTAAAAAAAATTAGCAACAACAAAACTGCAGCTTCTGCAGTTTCTTTTCAAGTGAGACAAACTGTTCAAAAGCGAGCAAGCATTAATAAGTTGAAGAGTTGAAAGCAGTGACTGACTATTCACTTAGTTACCAAGGAAACTCTCCAGGTTGGAACAAAGGACTGTCCTGGAGTTGACGCAGACCTCGGAAGTGGCCCAGAGAATTCTGTCCCCTCTCTCTGCCACAGGCAGACGTCGAGCACAAGGATCCCAGGGCACCTTAGAGAGAAACTGCTGTTCCGAGCAAGCCTCCTGGGTCAGCACAAAGCCTGCTCCTCTCCGATGGGGGCTCAGCAAGTCTACCTGGGCCAGGCAGGGCTAGACCAGCTGTTGCTGAGATAAACAGCACGCGTGTTCTCAGGTCCAAGGAGACTGAAGGAGGCACAGCCCACAGAGGTTGTCTTCAGGCCTTTGGACCCAAGCAGATGTGAGAGAAAGCTAAATGTTTCTCTGAAGAAAGAGAAGAAAAATGCCCTGGTTGGAAAAATGGCATCGTCCTGTACAACAAAAGGTTGTGGGTTCAATCCCCGGTCAGGGGGTGTTTGGGAGGCAATCGGTCAATGTTTCTCTCTCACATCAATAGAAACATCTCTCTCTCTCTCTTCTTTTCTCTCTCTAGAGTCAAGAAAAATATCCTCACGTGACAATTTTTTTAAAAAGAAGAAAAAGGGTAGGGTGATCAGTAGTAAGAAAGGGTTGTGGGAGTATCTAGGTGTTAATATTTCTGGGAAATTATTTGCTTACAGTATCATATCCCAAATTTGTTATGGACATTTTCAAATGTAGTAAAATACACACAACATAAAACTTACCATTTCAGAGGCTACGGTTCAGTGACGTGATTGCATTCGGTGTCGGGCGACCATCACCACTGTCCATTCCAGAACTTGTCCGTCACACCAAAAGGACCCTGTTGACACCATGCCTCACTCTCCCCTCCCCCAGCCCCTCGCTGCCATTAATCTGTTTTCTCTCTCTGTCTATTTTATACACAGTACATGGGACCATAGATATGTGCATAACATGCCTGGCTTCTTTCACTCGCTATGTTTTCCAGGTTCCTCCATGTTGTAGCATGTATCAGAATGTATTCCTTTTTATGGCTGAGTAACACTCCATTCTAGTGGATATACCTCATTTTGTTTTCCATTTGTCTGTTCATGGACATTTGGGTTGTTTCCCCTTTTTGGCTATGGTGAATAATGCTGCTATGAACATCTTCTACACATTTGCTGGGTTCTGTGGTGATTATGTGTTTAACTTATTCAGAAACCACCAAAAGCTGCAACATTTTACACTGTTATGGAGTTTTGGCAAGTGAATTAGAAATTTTTTTTAATGATAACACCAGGGCTAGTAAGGAAGCATTTCTGTCAGCCCCTTCGAGAAGCAGCCTAGTAACGTAATTGCAATGAGCTTAGCAGAAAGAGAATAGAATGCGAAGCCAACACACCTGGGTCTAATGTACAGTTCTACCAACACTAGCTGATGAAATGCTTAACCTTCCAAATCTCAGCTTCTTCATCTGTAGGTGGAGAATATCTGCTTTATAGGGTTGTGGTGAAGATTAAAGATTTATATTAAAATATCTGGTATCTATGCTGTAAGTTCTAGGTACTATCATTAAAATGTAGAACATTATTATCACTTATCAAGAGCCATAAAAGTCATGTCATAACTAGAAAATTCTGCCCTTGAAAATATATGCCAAAGAAATCAAGTCCTTCATTTCACTGAAAAGAAAAAAAAAAACACTTAAAATATATGCCTTATTTAAAAATGCATTATTGGCACCATTCTTAAAAAGGAGATGATGACCTGGCTGGTGTAGCTCAGTGGATTGAGCGCAGCCTGGGAACCAGACGGTCCCAGTTCGATTCCCGGTCAGGGCACATGCCTGGGTTGCGGGCCAGGTCCCCTGTGAGGGCCATGTGAGAGGCAACCATACATTGCTGTTTCTCTCCCTCTCTGTCTCCCTCCCTTCTCCTCTCTCTAAAAATAAATAAATAAAATCTTTAAAAAAAAAAAGGAGATGATGAAATTAACCGTGCTTGAGTACCAGCTCTGCCTTGAGTTCTGGATTAGGGTCTTGACATGTTCATTAAACATGCATTTATTGAGCCTCTACTATGTACCGCTGAAGATGCAGTGCCCGTGAAGAGACAGTCCTCACTGTCATGAAGCTCACATTCTAATAGGAAAGAAAACAATTAAACAGTTATTAATAACAGCTAATGCTGAGCACGTGCTTCGTGTCAAGTCTGTTCAAAGCCACGGTTGCAAACTACGTCCATGGGCCAAGTCCAGGCTGCTGTTTGTTCCTGTGGATAACACTTTACTGGACTACAGCCATTCTTGCTCATCGGGGACTATTGTCTACGGTTGCTTTTGCACGGCAGCGGCAGAGCTGAGTAACTGAGACAGAGACCATGAACCTAAAGTATTTACCACCCAGCCTTTCACAGGAAAATATGCCAACCCCTATTCTAAGCACAACAAACCTTAGATGCAAGTATAGTGTTATTATTACACCCATTTTGCAGATGAGGAAACCAAGGCACAGAAAGACGAAGAAACTTGTCCAAAGTCACAAATGTAGGAAATGTAGGAATCAGATCTCTAGTACATTCTGCTATAAAACCCATGTTCTACAATCTATACTTTACAGCCTACCCAGTCAAATACAGGATGATTTAATTCCAACTATAAGAAGTGCTCTGAGGTCGAGTGTACAGTGCTTCACTGAGGGTGGGGAAAGTGCAGGCTGGGTGGAAATGCGGCATGTTCCAGGTGTAGGGACAGTGAGTGAGGGAGGGCCAGAGATGGGAAAGAGCTGGCCCATTCGAGGAACAGAGAGAAAGCCAGCGTAGCTAGAGACACAGCAAGGAGAGTGTGGTGCCTGATGGGTGTGAGGAGAGAGGCAGGAGGCAGATCACACAGCGCTGTGGAAACCAGTTTGGAGAGTTTGGACTTTATACTAACGGCGATAATGAGCCATTGAAGGATCTTCAACAAGAATATGGTAATACTAGATTTGCTTTCTTTCATAACTAACTCTGGATGCAGTGTGAAACAGATGGGTAGATGGGGGCTAAGACTTGAAGAAGAGACCAGTTAGAGGCTATTGCCGAAGTCCAGCTGAGAAAGGATGTTTGAGTAGGGCGAGGAGAGTAGAGAAGGAGAGAAGTGGACAGATTCAGAAGATGCTTGGAGGCACAGGGCAGAATCAGTAAGACTTGGTGAATGATTGGCTGTGGGGGTGAGAGAAAGGAGGGAGTCAGGACAGGGTACACGGTGGGTGTGTCCCAGTTGGTGCATCTGATTGGTGGACTCTAAGTCATATGTCCACATTCTTGCAACAAAGGAGGCTGGGAAATGTTGTAGTAGCTTTTTGTAAAGCTACAATAATCAACAATGTGGTATTGGCAATGGACAGTCATAAGATGGGTAGAGAAGAAAGAGTCCAGAAACAGCCACATATATGTGGTCATTTACTATTCAACAGAGACACCAAGGAGGTTCAATGGGGAAAGAATAGCCCTTTCAACACATCCTTGAACACCTTGATATCCATAGAGAAAAAAATGAACCTCCCGCCTTACCTCACACTGTTCAGAAAAACTAACTCAAAATGGATCATTAACTGAAATGTAAAAGCAAAAACTACATACAAAAGACCTGAAGAAAAAAATGAGAGAAAACCCTTATGACCTTTAGGTAGAAAAACATTTCTTAGTACACAGAAAAGCACAAACCATAAAAGGAAATATTGATAAAATGCACACCGTTATCAAAATGAAAGCTTTTGTTTGTTGAAAGACACTGGTGAGACAATGAAAAGGCAGACCACAGGCCGGGAGAAACAACGGTCTTGTCTGATGAACATACAAAATTTTTACAACTTAATCATAGGAAGTCAAAGTAGCCAATTTTTTTAAATGGGCAAAAGATTTTAACTGTGTTTACCTAAGAACATATACAGCCTAGTTGGTGTGCTCAGTGGATTGAGCACCAGCCTGCGAACCAAAGCATGGTCAGTTCAATTCCCAGTCAGGGCACATGCCTGGGTTTCTCGCCAAGTCCGGTCCCCAGTAGGGGCCACGTGAGAGGCAACCACGCATTGATGTTTCTCTCCCTCTCTTTCTCCCTCCCTTCCCCTCTGTCTAAAATAAATAAATAAAATCTTTAAAAAAAAGAAAGAAGATATACAAATGGCCAATAAACACATGAAAAGGTTCTCAACGTCCTTAGTCATCAGGAAAATGCAAATTGAAAGCACAATGTGATAGCACCGCACACCCATTAAAATGGCTAAAATTAAAAGGTTGTCAATGCCACTTTGGCAAGGAAGTGAAGTACATGTGGTATAAAATTGTGCTTTGGAAAACATTTTGGCAGTTTCTGAAAACAATTGAACATATACTTAATATATGACCTAGAAATGCTGCTTCTAGATTTCTACCCAAGAAAAACAAAAACATGTACCCAAAAGTTTTGGGTATGAATGCTCATAGTAGCTTTCTTTAGAAAAACTGCGTTATGTTGAAACACTTCTCAGAGGTGTAAATGAATGATATAATGAAACAATATGGAGGAGCTTTGCAAATGTTATTAGTAGGGCCTCGGTAACTTTTTCCTGGAGCCTAAGCCAAAAGAAATACTTAACAGGTCTACTTAGTAGGTAGTTAGGTCCAAACAACTTCACGGAAGTGGTTTTCACAGTGTCCAGGAGATGTCTCTGCGTTTTCCTCAAAACTTTAAAACATCCGAGGTGCCTGAGTTTGCTGTAGCATCCCAGAGTGCCTGGGCACAGTTTGGGAACCATGAAGAATAACGGCTGCCCGAGGCTAGGGGACAGGAGCAAAGCACATACGAACATGCCCACGCACACACACACTCACTTTGCTCTGCCTGTTCACACAACCATGCTTAGTTATTTTACTATTGGCCCCACCAAATGGCTCTTAGACTCAGTCTTGGCCTCCTTCCTCCCCTGACACTATTCCGCTCCTGCCAATCAATGACACTTCCATCCTCTCTACTTCCCGGCATTCCTATGTTACGGGACGACCGTGGCTCCAGACTGAACAGCGCAGAGGAAGCCCTAAGAATGCAAAGGGCATCAGAAGGCAAGAACCACTCTTATACAACAAAAAAGATGATGATATCAAGGGGCACAACACCTTTCACACAGTAGATGCTTGTTAAGTATCCACTGACTTGAATTTATTGAATTTGTTGAGACTGGAAATTTTCTGGGATATCCTATCATTATTATTAATTTGTAATTTGAAAACATCTTCCTATATGGCTGGCATTTCTTGAGCATCTGCTTTTCTGATGGATAAATGATTAATACTTTTCAGCATTATTTCATGAAATCCCCCCGATTCAGTGAAATCGATATTGTCAGGAAACTGAGGGTCCGAGAGGCTAAGTGAATTGATGTGCGTGGAGGGCTGGGGTTTGTAGGTGGAGAAACTGAGATTTGTCTGCTGGCTTCTCCACCCAAGCAGCTCACAGTCATGACTCCGCCTCTCTGACTAGCCACGTGCCTCGGGTCTGATTGTTGTAAGAGAGCAGAACCTCCTAATGTGAATCCGAACCTCATCATGTGCAAGACTAGAATGTGATGTCCCTCTGTCCCCTCCTGGCACGCGATGGGTGATAGAGATTCCTGTCTGTGTCCCTTTACCATTGCAAACTATGGTCCTCTCCTGAAAGATTTTTCAGGGACGAAAAATCTGTAATCTAACATACTCTTCTGAGGAACAAAGGTTAAGCATTCTAATGCATTCTCTTTTATCATTAGGGGATTTTTAGTTGAATGACAAACACATCATGAATATTTAAATAACAGTGACACCTTGCATGTTTATATTGTACTACCGTTTACAAAGTATCTGTCCCCTGGTGGTCTTCCCATCTCCTCTCAGATACCATCATCCTGTGGACACTGCTGTTCACTTGACACCATCTATTCCATCCCAGGGGATGTGTCTGAGTTCATCAGAGTGACCCCATTCCCCAGGCCAATGAGTGATTCAGAAATGAGCATGTGACCAACCTAGCCAATGAGATGTGAAGAAACATCTTAAAGGTGATCCAAGAAAAGCCGCAGAAGAAAGATTTCTCATCCTGTCTGCACTAGATATTATCATGTCTCAGCAGAACGCCTGGAAGTGCCATGGCCTTCTTGTTCCCATACCAGCCTGCGAATAACAATGCCGCGGGATGGCAGAGCTCACAGACCAAGAGTTCCAGTCTTGACGGTTCTCAGTCAACTCCCCCAGAGCCTTTTGCCCCCAGCTTTCCTCCTGTGTGAGGTGGCGGATGTCTTTATTGCGTAAACCACTTTGATTCCTGTTTCGGTCACTTGCAGCAGAAAGGAATCTGATACCAAAACCCCACCCGAGAGTCCGAGATGCTCATGGCTTTGCTCTATATCACATTGTTAGTACGGATCTAGAATCAGCCTCCTATCAGCCAGGTCGTTTTTTAGGTTATCTTGTGCACTTCATTTTTTTATTTTTTAAGTGAATGTATTGGGGTGACATTGGTTTGCAAAACCACACAGGTTTCAGGTGTACAGCTCTATAAAACCACATCTGCACAGGGCATCGAGCACCCACAGACCCAAGCAAAGTCTCTTCCCGTCCCCACATTCACCACCTTGGCTGTCCTCCACCCAGCCCCCCTTCCCTCTGGCTGTCACCACACTGTGCTCAGTGTCCAGGTGTCCTGTACATACGTCTTCTGGCTAATCCCTAACTTTCTTCCATCCAGTCCCCCACCCCGTCCCCTCCGACAGCTACCAATCAGCCAGGCCATCTTTTATTCACTTGTTAATTGGCTGAAATTATCTTACCTATCTTGGTGTGATGAATATTCAAAATACCACTTTTTGTTGTAAAACAATGAAAACCTTACACAATGTAAAAAGAAACTCTACAAAAATAAATGTCTGTTAAATATGACAATGCATAATTAGAGGCTTCCTTTGGTATTATTTTCCAATAGAAATTAATTTATAGCTGAAAACATTTTGTTTAATGTAATATATGAAATAGCATTATCTCCTTTAGATACATATTCAAGAAAAACTGTAGTTGCTTTTAACAATACTTGTGAGGAATAGCTGCTAAGAGAGATTCTTTCTCACAGTAATTCTTCTTAAACCCCACATAAATAAAATATGAGAATTATTTCTTTCTGCAGTACCAATAGTCATGAAAATATATGTTGAAGTTTTTCCTTTATTTTCTTCTCAAGTTTTGTTCTTTACTTTTTAACAAATATTTTCAACAAATCTGGCTTCAACTTTTTTTTTCCCACCTTTGGAACATTCCTACAACCAATAGTGCAGTTTTATCTCCAGATCTAGATGGAAGGGGCTCAGACATCTGCTCATTTATCTTGCTTCCTTTCGGGCAGGTAGGTCTTTGCCTTGCAAGAAGTGAACTCGATCTGCTTTTAAAGTCCCCTGAAGGCACTAACACCATTGGCCTCGGAAATGCCTTCTCAGCACCAGCAAACTGCTCCTGGGTCTGTTGTAAGTCCCACCTTTTGCAGTTTAAGTACCTCTCCTCATTTTTGTACCTCCGGCGCTGAGCAGAACCTCCTCTATCCCGGATTAAATCACAAGTACTTTGCCCAGGTGCCCCCTGCAGCCTCGTCACTGCCTTCAATCAGGCGCCTCCCCTCTCTCACACTGCCCTTGGCCCCCCAGCACGGCTTGGTGACCCCCACAACAATCTGAGGCCAAGGCTGAGCTTCCTCTGATGGGAGACTCTTTATAACTGGAGAGACCACACGTCCTAGGCAGCCGGTCCAGGGCTGCCATATGCCTGCTGCTGTCTGGCACAGTTTTTAAATGTCCCCCTCCCTTCACCCTCAACAGTGCCGTGGTTTGGTTAATAAATTCTATGATTAAACTTCAAACCCCATCCTTCCTATACATGTAAAGGCTTCCAGGCATTCAGTGTGGCCCGGGAAGCAGAACCTATGCTGAGGGCCATTGACCTATTGCCTCAGTCCATTCTTACTTCCGCCTGTGGGTAGACATTAAGAGATGAATAAATGAAAGAGCCACTAAGGACACTAACTGGTAATGGAAAAAAAGCAATAAAAATTAAAATAAAAAAAAAAGATCCACATAACACAGACAATGGGAGAGCTGGGATTCGTTCTCGGTGTCGTCTGACTTCAAGCACTGGCTCACCACATAACGCTGTCTCTTGGAGAGCCGGGATTCCATTAGAGCAGCTGCGAGTTTTGGTGCACAGGAAACAGTTGGGCCATTATGGGTGGTTTGGGTTAGTGATCAAAGCCAGACATGACCTAACTCTACGCGGCCTGTACAAATAGCCATTGTCTCACTCTGAAACAGATTCTTCTGCTCCCGGTTGTGAGAGCATTATATCTTCCTTGAGGCCACAGCATTTCCTGTCTTTACACTTTCCTATGAGTCCTAGAAGGGCAGAGAAGTCTAAGTGAGGGGTCCCCCCAAAGGCATTCCCCATGCCTCTGAAAAGGGTGCCACATTTCCACCAACCATTGGATCCCAGCATCTGAGTCAAGTGGTAAATAAAAAGGTAACCCTGGGGCAACCCCCACCCCCATCACACACCTGAATCCTGAGTCCAGCCTGGACGGGGCCTGGGTTTGCTGCATAATCTACAGCAGGACAGCCTGATGCAGGTCAGTCCCTTGAACCCCAGAAGGCCAACACAAGGCCTCATGCCTAGACTTCCAGAAGGGATGAGATTTCCCTGAACCCCAAATCACCAGATTCTCCTTCAGACTCCCAAAACCCAGCATGCTCGCCCCCCCCACCTAAAGACATTCTACTCTCCATCTAGCCCTTTTATATGAATCACAAACCCTGGGAATCTTCTTCATTCCTCCTAGCTCCTGCTGTCTCTGCAGAGAGGAAGCCCGGGCCCCGCCCCTGGTTTACCCAGGCAGGAGCCCAAAGACTGCCACGCTGTCCAGCTCTGCCTCTCAACTCCCCCAGCAGGACGTTAAAGAGTTTGAGTCAAAGGAATACATTCTACTTTGGAGAAACTTTGCAAAGCTTCACAATGCAACATCTCCAAAGCCATTATTGTTTTACTAAAATTGTCCATATTGTGGATACCACCAGAGCTAATGAAACTTTTTCATGTAATGAAGCCTGGGGAGGAGATAAAGAAGCAAACTCAAACCAGAAATATCCCTTTGGGGACTTTCCCCCTTTTGCAAAGGGATCCAGAGAAAGGAACGCGTTTCAGAAACATACACTGCAGGTTGCGTTTTTCCACTCTGATGCTGGCTCTGCAAGACAGCGTGGAAGGTCAGCACTGCTCTGGAAGAGAATGAGGAAAGCTCCAGGCTGACAGAGGCCACACCAGAGCCTCACTGGAGGTGGCAACATCTTGGACACATGTGTTCATTCTGTGCTCCGGGCAAAAGCCTCCAGGACACTGATGATGCCCTTCAAGATAAACTGCTCTGCAGGAGGAAGGAGCCGTTTTTCATACACAATTTGTGTGTCCCTTTCTGGAGAACAGGTACTCTTATTTGCCTCCCATCCTATTATGCATACTTAGAAAGAAACAACCAATTACTTATCGCTGAAAAGATTTTTGAAATACAACGCTGAAGAGATGGACTCTTACAAGAGAGGCCAGCTGGCCCCCTGAAAGGAAGTGAGGCAGAGGGTCCAGTCCAGGGACAAAGCTTCCCCCCGGGCGAGAGGCAGCTGCAGAGGCCCACCAGTCCTGTCTGCACTGGAAAGCTCAGCTCCTTGTGCAGCCACTTCACGCTGGCACACACACTGAGTCACCCGGTCATGCTGTAATGCAGAAACTTTGCATTCACTCCAGCATGACATTGCCCATATGACAATTCCCTCTATTTCCCTCTCCATTCTGCAGGAATTGCAGGGGACTGACCTCTGTTCAACAAGACAACTCCCTGTTCACCCCACTAAACAGTGTCTTCTTAACTCACAAGGAAGACCCTGGAATGGGAGCAGCCAGGCAAGAGTGGAGGCCTGAACAAGGTGCTCTCAACACATCGAACACAATGCCTCAGCTAGAATGCCTTTCTCTCTTTTTCTGTTCTTTTCCCTTCCTGCTTCCCACACTTAAATCTTCCTTCTCACCCTTCTTTGTCTCAGCTGGACCCTACCCTCCCAAGCAAAGAGGAAAGTCAAGAGCAAGTTAGGAGAGTACAGTATGTAAGGTCAAAGCAAGTCAGAGGAGGGAAGGTTGGTAATCACTCACCTGGAGGAAGTGGATTCCACCCTCCCCTCCCAGACCCCAGGCTTCACAAGGATTGGGCTTTGTCTAACCTTTTTCAGGTACCTCGCATCAGCTCATACACCTCCATGTGCCTTGTGGGTATTTCTTAAGTGGCTTGTGACTAACTGCTTTCTGCAGACCTCAGATGAATGACTTGCAAGCAGTTCATTGAAGACCAAGAATGGAAACTCACCGATATCAGGGAGCTGGACCCCTGCACAGCAGCTGGAGAGAGCAGCTGAGGAGGTGTCTCTCTCCAGCAGGGCCTGATGGGACAGATTGTCAATGCCCCATTAATATCTGTTTGCCTTCCATCGCTGCAGAAGTTGTTAACATACTTTAATCACACACACAAACACATGTGCAAGGTTAATGACTTTTAAGGTCTGCTCGACTTGGAACTTATATGCTCAAAAACTCTTCACTGGCTCTCCACCGAATTGGTGAGAATATCCAGAGTCCTGCAACCAGCAGGCTGTCCATCAGCAGATCTCAAACTTCTCATTTTGGAAACCCATTGCACTTGTAAAAGGCATAAAGAACCTCGAAGAGTTTCTGTGTGGGGGGTTATATCTGTCCTTACTTACCGTATGAGAAAGTTCACCTGAGAAAATATTACTATTACTTATGAATGTATTTTTAAATAACAATAATAGAACCATTATATACTAATATAATTAATACAAGTAACACATCTGATTAACAGAGAACAACCAAGTTTATAAAGACTAATTCTATTTTCCAGAACAAACAATTTTTAGTAAAAAGAATGGCATTGTTCCCCTGGCTGGTATGGCTCAGTGGATTGAGCACAGGCTGCAAACCAAAGGGTCGCCAGTTCGATTCCCAATCAGGGCACATGCCTGGGTTACAGGTCAGGTCCCCAGTGGGGGCCACGTTAGAGGCAACCACACATTGATGTTTCTCTCCCTCTCTTTCTCTCTTCCTTCTCCTCTCTCTAAAAATAAATAAATAACTTACTTTAGAAAAAAAGAATGGCATTGTTTTACATTTTTGCAAATATCTCTAGTGCCTGACAACAGAAGACATCTGGATTCTCCCATCTGCATTCAGTCCATTCTGGTATATTATGCTGATAAGTCTGAAGATAACTAGGACTCACACAGACAGGCAGTTGGAAAAGAAAGAAGTACTTAATAGGCAGTTCAGATCACTGTGAATATTCTTTTTTATACTACACCAAATCTCAGCATGTGGTCATTTCTTAATGTTTAGTTGAAGTGTAGAATGTGAATTCATATCAGTGACCTTTTCATTTCTATTACCTTAAAAGCTGTTGGACTGTCTTACTCTTTGAATGGATCTTTTACCCATGCATGACTGTGAACCATCATGCATTGATCATTTGGAAAATATTCGTTCACCTACATGTTCATGAGCAGGTCACCCCTGTGGAAAACAGGGGCTCAGTCCTGCTGGCGACTACTAGGAGGTGGAGTAGGGCATTCCTTAGGGTTTATCCCTTCTGAGGACTGAGGAAGCTGGGGCATTTGTCCTCCAACTCTCGTCTCCATTGGCTAATGGCTACTTGCAGGGACCTTCTCTACCCAGTACTTCCCATCTGCTCTGCTTGCACAGAATGAGCATGCCAGAGAAGCCCTCCCATGGAGAACTGCAGAGGCTTGCTGTAGGAAGTTGTTTCATGCACTGGATTGGTGGATGCCACAGAGGATGGGGGTGCCACCAAGAGCATCTGCCGCCTTCACCATACTCCCCTCTAACTGGCCTTCATTTGCCCTGACTCAGGGTTTTCCCACACGCTGTTTCTTCTACCTGAGACCTTCTTGTGCCCAGCTCTTTGCCTGCCCAACACCCACTCATTCTTCAGGTCTCTGCATAAATTCACTTCTAGAGAGGGTTCCCCGATCCCCACCATTCTAGAACAGTTCCCCTGCCAGAGGCACTCAATGCACGCTGAGCTTTTCTCCTCAAAGTCACCTCATTCCCACAGTCCATAATTATATATTTGTGTTGTTTTTATTTAATGTCTATCTTCCCACAAAACTAGCATCTTTATAGCATGGGGGTGAGAACCGTGTCTATGAATATTTTTCCACCATTTTATCTCCAACACCTAGAACATACCTGACACATGTTAGATACAGTAAATACTTGTTGAGTCAATGGATGGGCGATTATAAATAAGACATATATAAAAGGTACAAAGCTAAAATTTACAGTGGCAATTCAAAGCGAGCAATTGAGGCAATCATTCTACAAATCCAGGAGCTCTACTGATTATACCCCCTAATAGCTGGAGATTGGATCCAAGTGACCTGAAGGAATTGCAAGCTTGTCCTGTTTGGAGTCACAGCTAGACAGTGAACTGCCATGTGTCGTGGCTCAGTTGCAGCCCCCTCTCCGCCCCCTGCTTCCGCACACACCACAGGTGCTATTTCCCTTACTAGGATATGGATTTTACAAACACGTGGACCCATAGGCATATGATTCTGGAATGACAAGAAAAGGAAATACAAGAGAGAGATGCTCAATGTGTTCTTCCACATTCTCACAAGAGCCATCATGAGCCATGAATGCTGTACCTAACATAGAAAGCAACAATAAAACCCAAATGAGGGATGAATGAATGAATGATTCATAAGAAAGAGCAGAGTGATGGTAAAAAAAAAAAGTGTCCCTTTATAGGTTTCACACAGATTGGATTTTAGTTTTCCAAAGCAAGCTACCGTCTAAGACATTTTTTTTTTTTGGCACTGCTTACGTGCAGTGCCTACTGGCACAAACCAGAAGAAAAACTTAACAGAAACCTTACAAATCATCTCATAACACGATTCATTTTCTATGTCTATTACAATTTGCAAGTGCCTTGTCAGTGGAATAGATGTCTCCTTAATAGAATCAATTTCCCTTGCCATGCCCTTTAAAACAACGGAGCTCCGTGATAGACAGCAGGACTCGCGGCCTCTTTGCAGGGTTATTAAACCTGATGCTGGGAAATGCTAATTCCCCGAAGCCTTCTTTCAAACTCCGGTCTGTGGGAGAGTCAATCCCAAATTTAAATGCCCAGGTGCATGATTTTGTATGTGCTTCGAATAATGGTATCTGCTCGCAGAAAATCAAACAGAATCAGGAAAAGCAATTGCCTGCAGGATTTTCATTTTGTGTTAGTGACATGAGATCGTTCATATGCCACGCCATTTTAACAATTCAGCATTGTGGAGTTAGAACCATTTCCACAATTCCACTATAGGATTTTAAGTGTTTGTTTCCTTCCTGTTACAGGAGGGAAAGGAAATAGGTGTTCAAAAGGCAAGTGACGTCAAGGTAAACCCAGCAGCGATTTGCTCAGGGAAAGAAAAAGCAGGTATCTTTTCTCTCACAAAAGAGAGACAATATTTGATTTTAATTACTGATACAGTGTTGGAGATGTCAAGGAAGTCAAGTAACTTAAACAAAATACATTGACACATAATTGCTCCAAGAGAAGCAAACAAAAATAAGCACGGAAATGAAAATGCAGTGAATCACCAAACATAACCTGTGCCACCCACTTATCGCAGAATTGCCTGAAGATCAAAACCTGCTTTCAGGTTTCTTCGAGAATCTGGGGCCCCGATAGCCCCAGAGTGATCTCCTCAGGAAGGAAGGCAGGCCACAGATTGCCAAGCATCCCAGACCCAAGAAAATACACAAGAGAAACTGGGAGGGCTGGGCCGGTGGCCAGAAGACAACTCCCAGCCCTACAGAGGGCCATAATCCCTCTCATGGTCCTTGGGTTTAGGTTTGCATCCAGCTGCCCAGGACCTGCTAAGAGATGGTCAGGCAAGCCTACATTGGGAAAGCACAGGGAAAGGTGTCCTGAGGCTCCCTAGAGAGACTGCAGAATGTTAGTGGGTGCGAGGGCTCCTTAAAAGAGCTTCTACAGCATCCCTAAGACTTGCTGCCCTTGCAGAGTAAAACCCAGAATCTGCCTAATGTACACACAAGCCTGGGGAGTGTGTCTGCAAGTTCTGACTCCTGCTAACCATCATCCACAGCATCTTTTCACTTCGGCTAAAAGTCTGACACTTGGTACCTTGGTCCTCCATCCTCGTCATCATTGTCTCAGTGGTTTTCTTCCTCATAAGCCCCCTGACCCTCATCTCTGGGTCTGGCCCCCCTACCTCTGTGTGCTCTCAGAAGACAGCTTGCTCGCCCGTGAGGCAGCAGCTGGAATCTCCAAGACTCCCAAGGATTTAGGGACTCAAGGGGAGGGAACTCTATTCCATAAACCTATAACCTCAGCCCCCGAACATTTCCAATCCCCAAAAGGCTAGTTTAGCCCTTCCCAGCCTCAACAATCCACAGAGCTTTCAGCTGTTTTTAATGTCAGGAGAAGAACCAAACTGGGCTCCAAAAGGCAGAGCCTCCCTAGGAGAGCCTGGGCATGTATGCTTGTACTTGTGCGGTGTGTGCACTCCCAGAACACCTCCCAGTCTCACCAAACAGCTCATAGTTACTGGTGCTTAACACGTGCAAAGCTTGATGGTGAGCTTTTCATCTGTGTTTACCTATTTTAGCCTCACAACAATGTTAAGGGGAATAGATGAACTGTTATAATGTCCATTTTAAAGATGAAGAAATGGAGGCAAAGAAAGGTTAAGAAACTTGTTTGAATAGCATAGTCAGGAAGTGGCAGAGCTGGGAGTCCAAGCAGGATGTTCGGTCCCCAGAGCCTGGGTACCAGAGCTGGCCCAGATTTAAGGATGATGAGGTCAGAGGACACAGAATTCATATTTCTGGTTTATGCTCAACTGTTACTTCTTTTTAAGAAAAACTCTAATCCCTATTTTTAATCATTCATTTAAGTGATTAAGCATGTATTAAGCACTTACGCTTTGGGGATTAAAAACTGCATGAAGTTATTCAAACAGATAGAAATATGCTGTTATTCCAGAACCACAGATGAGGCATTTAATTCAGAAAGGTGGTGTCTGTGAACCTTCCAACTCCCACTGAACAGATGATGAACAGTGATGGCCGCTTGGATCTGCTCAGCCCTCTTGGTAAAACAAACTCTGGTGTCTGATCACCATTTTCTTTTTTTTTTAAGATTTTATTTATTTATTTTTAGAGAGAGGGGGAGGGAGGGAGACAGAGAGGGAGAGAAACAGCAATGTATGGTTGCCTCTCACATGGCCCTCACTGGGGACCTGGCCTGCATCCCAGGCATGTACCCTGACTGGGAATCGAACTGGGACCCTCTGGTTCCCAGCCCACGCTCAATCCACTGAGCTACACCAGCCAGGGCCGATCACCATTTTCAAAGCAACGCAATTAGTCATGAATGATGAGGACCTGAATTGCAGTGTCGCCTGTTTAAAAATGAAATACTATTAGGAAAAAAAAATCCTGAAGATGAATACATCACATAATTGGACATTGGGCATAAAGAGTATAGTCAAATTTCAGGTCAAGAAAGAGAATTTATTAACCACTTTCATCATGTAATGAGGGTAAGAGGTGTGTATAGATATCGATGCTGTCGAGGTGCTTACATACCCACTTGGAAAGCAGAGAGATAAGACAAGTACTCAAATAACAATATAAGTTAATCACATTATGACAACTGCAGGCACGGTACTATAAATAAAATGCGCCCGGGATTCACAAGGGAGAAGAAGGCTCACACAGTTCAGGACTAACAGATGCTATTTTAAGGACTTTTAGGGGAACAGTAAAGGATTGTCTTTATATCTGCACCATCTCTGACTCTCTTCCCTTTGCCCCAGCCTGAGGGGCAAGTTCAAGTCCCACCCCACCTCACTGGAGGCTGGTGGACTGATGCCTGTGGGTCACCCCTGGGCTGAGGCAGGGCTGGAATTCTGTGCTGATGCTACTGGCTCCTCCCAAACCCTCTGTCTCGGTAGCTCTAGAGCCACAAGGAGAGGGTATGAGTTGCTGCCACAAGTGTTTTGCTCATGGGGAAACCCAAGGAAGCAGCCTTTTGTTGCAGAAGCCAGCGCCCTCAGGCACATGAGATGAAGATGGGCGCTGTGTTATTCACAGGCATGCAAACAGAATGCTGCTTTGGAAGGGAAGGCAAATAGAAGGAGGTAGAAGAAATCAATTTGTAAATAACTCACCTGCTGCCTACCTGAGCTGCATGATGAGAAGGCCCCTTGGTTAGTAGGAAGGTTTAAGAGACCAAGCACACTGACTGGGCTTCTAACCAATGCTGCTCTGAGTTACTGCTGCTAAAACGGTCACTTGAGGTTACCTTACGTTCAGGCAGATGACACTTTTCTCCTACCGCAGTCAAGACAATGTCCAGATTCTTTACTGTCCTTGATTCTTTGTGATTTAAAAAAAAAAAAAGATCAGGACTCTGGAATCTCTAATGTACACAGACAATGGCAAACACAAGAATCGATGCCTCTGTGTCTCAGCATTTATTTACAGTTTTCCTCCTGGGGCAGGGGACCTTCCAGGTGTGCATGTCTATTACATGACAGCATGTGTCTATTTCGTTCAGTGTGAAATCCGAAGGTCACATCTTTTATGTTGTTATATTGAATAATATTGAAAGGTATTTAATGTGGTAAATTAATGCATAATACAATTTCTGTGTACTAGTCAATTTGCCAAATTATATTAGATAATACCATCAACTTGAAATTCTTATGTAAAAGCCAGTACAACATGTTGGAGTAGATAGTTCCTCAGAGTGCTGATGATAATGTTATCAAACCTAAGTTACTGAGCTTATAGACTACATTTTCATCTGAATTAATAATATATGTCAGCCTGAAGGCAAAAGGTATATTAAACTTGGTCTCTTTGGAGAAATAGCTAATTCTATGACTGGAGCAAGAAATCAATGAGCCTGGAACAACTTGTTATGCCCCAAAGTGAGAATATGATCAAAAAGACACAGGGACCAGCTTGCAGAGGCTCCAAACTGGCCAAATATGGGACAATTGAAATATCAAAATAGAACAAAATGATGTTATATCCTTTAATTCATAGAGTAAAAATTCACTAAAAACTCATACTGATTAAATCAATAAGTGGGGAGAAGGGAAAGTGATTCCTTGTAGCAGAATGCTCACTAATAAATGTAGAAAAAAAACAATCCCCCTTTTTTAACCATCGTAGTAATAACTGGTTCAAGGAGGAATTCTCAATAGCTGCAAAAAGGAAGGTGAATGTATGATGAACAATATATTTACATGATTTCAAGGAATTTTACAATAGATGACTTATAAATTATAAAGGAGAAAACAGTGATTTCGAGTGAAGAAACCTGACAGGCCCCACCTTAACGAAGGGATTGAAGTTAGTGTCCCCAGCGTGGGGACAAATGTGTCCCCTGAGGTGATGTGCTGAGAAGAACACAGTATCACTTGGGAAGCATTTTGCCCACAATGTATAATTAGGAGAAAACATCCAACAAAACCAAACTAAGGGACAGTCTACAAAATAACTGACCCATAATCCTTTAGTAACCAATGACATGAAAGATTAAAAATGAGAAGGTTGAAGAGCTGTTTCAGATGAAAGTTTAGGAAAAAAATGTAACAACTGAATACAATGCCTGATTTAGAATAGGCTCCGCATTCCAAAACCAGGGGAGTGGGGCAGAGATGGCCATAAAGCCCCTAAAACCAAATATGGACTCTGTAGATAATAATACAGAATCAATATTAAATTTTCTGAGTTTATATTTGCACTGTGGCTCTATAACAGGTTGGTTGTAGGGAATATGCACGGATGCATTTAGGGAGAAACAAGCACGATGTCTGCCACTGACTCTCGGATGGTTCCGGAACAGCAAATGTGATCCAAGGTCAAGAATCGGTGGATCTGAGTGAAGTGCAGGCAAAAGTTCCCTGTACAAACTTTGCAACTCATCTGTCCATTTGACTATCGGATGATGCCTTCACTTCGCTTCCTGTTGTGTTGTTTCATGGGTCTCCCACACTTCTTTTGGTGATGATAACATCTGCTGTCTCAGGAAATCCTACTCGTTCTGATCTCTGACTTAGGTACTTCACAGCGTCTCATTTAATATTCACCACATTATGGTGAGGCAATTACTTCCGCTGGAATTTTACTGATAGGAAATATGGAGGTTTAGAAAGGTTAAATATGGTAGATAAAATGACTACTTAATCAGTGTTCACACACACCCTCAACCTCCATGCGCTAAGTATATGCTGCCCAGCCTGTATTTGTTGGACTTGGGTCATGGGATTTAATTTGAATAAAATGATATTAATGGATAAGACACAAGTAGAAGCTTAAAATGTGATTGCATGGTTAAGCTTGTATTTTTTTATCCTCACCCAAGGACATTTTTCCATTGCCTTTAGAGAGAGAGTAAAGGAGAGAGAGAGAGAGGAGAGAGAGAGGGGAGAGAGATAGACATCGATCTTAGAGAGAAACACTGATCAGTTGCCTTCTCATACATGCCCTGATCAGGGACGGAAAGCACAACCTGGGTACGTGCCCTGACCGGGAATGGAACCCATGACCTCTCAGTCTATAGGACAGTGCTCCAACCAACTGAGCCACACCGGTCAGGGCTGGGCTTGCATTGTGTTTCTGCCATTACTATAAAAAAAACATGTCTTGGTCAGGTGTTGCTGGCCCAAGAAGAATAAGAAAGAGTGCAGCAGTCCTAGACTTAAATCACAGCTTCCAGACAAACCCAGGTGAGCCCAGGCTAGATCAGCCAATGCCAGGCAAACCCATGGACTCGTGTTATTTGATGTTA
>PVJI01019986.1:0-29899 GCA_004026765.1 Micronycteris hirsuta
GGGTAAATGCGGACAACTGTAATTGAACAACAATAAAATAATTAAAAAAAAAAAAAAAACATTTGCATGAAAGCCCAACAACCAAGGAGTTAAAGAAACGTTCATCCAGACTGTAGGAGGGGCAGAGATGGGCAGCTGGGCAGAGAGGACTCAAGGCAAGGAGGTGACTGGAGGACTGTGGTGGGCAAGGCAGCAACTGGCAGTGAGGGCAGTCCCATATTCACATGCAGACAAGCCTGAGGGAACAATGGGGGAAGTGAGACAGACCCCAAAACCTAGGGTTTCAGTGTGGGAAAGTAAAGACTCAAAACCCCAGGCAATAGAAAATCTGTGGGGGTTGTGGCAGTGGGGGAAACTTCCAGCCTTACGAGAGAGTTCGTTGGAGAGACCCACAGGGTCCTAGAATGTACACAGACCCACCCACTTGTGAATCAGCACCTGAAAGGGCACAATCCGCATGTGGGAAGCGAGGGAAGTGATGGATAGTGAGGCGACAGTAGAGCAAGCCACCTTGTGCCCTCTCTGACCCCTTCCCCACATACAATGCCACAATGGAGCAAAGAGGGTTGCCCCTCGTTAGCAAATACCTAAGGCTCCCCCCCTTACCATGTAATAGGTACACTGAGACAAACAAATATGGCCCAAGTGAAAGAAAAGATCAAAGCTACAGAGAAAGAACTAAGCAACAAGGAGATAAACAACCTGTCTGATGCAGAGTTCAAAACACTGGTAATCAGGATGCTCACAGAAATGGTTGAGTATGGTCAGAAAATGAAGGAAGAAATAAAGGCTACACAAAGTGAAATAAAGGAAAATATACAGGGAGCTGACAGTGAAGGGAAGGAAAATGGGACTGAAATGAATGATTTGGAACAACAGGAAGAAATAAGCATCCAGGCAGAACAGAATGAAGAAACAAGAATGCAAAAAACAAAATGAGGAGAGGCTTAGGAACCTCTGGTTCAACTTTCAACGTTCCAACATCTGAATCATAGGGGTGTCAGAAGGAGAAGAGGACGAGCAAAAAGTTGAAAATTTCTTTGAAAACATAATCAAAGAAAAAATTTTGCAATCTGTTGAAGGAAATAGACTTCCAGGAAGCCCAGAGAGTCCCAAAAAATTTGGATGCAAGGAAGTACACACCAAAGCACACCATAATATTACCCAAGATTAAGGATAAGGAGAGAATCATAAAAGTAGCAAGAAAAAAGGAGACAGTTACCTACAAAAGAGTTCCCATTAGACTACCTTCTAATTTCTCAAAAGAGACCTTACAGACAAGAAGGGGCTGAAAAGAAGTATACCAAGTCATGAAAGGCAAGGACCTACATCCAAGAATATTCTATCCAGCAAAACTTTCATTTAGAATGGAAGGGCAGATAAAGTGCTTCTCAGATAAGGTCAAGTTCAAGGAGTTCATCATCACCAGGCCTTTATTATATGAAATGTTAAAAGGACTTATCTAAGAAATAGAAGATCAAAAATTATGAACAGTAAAAAGACAACAAACTCAGACTATCAACAACTGAACCTGAAAAACAAAAACAAAAACTAAGCAAACAACTAGAACAGGAAGAGAACCAAAAAAATGGAGATCACATGGAGCGCTATCAGTGAGGATAGTGTCGGGGGGTGGGGGAAAAGACACAGGGAATAAGAAGCATAAATGGTAGGTACAAAATAGATAGGGATAGGTTAAGGATAGTACAGGAAATGGAGAAGCCAAAGAACTTATACATACCACCCATGGACATGAACAGTGTCCATGGGGGGACATGAACAGTGCCCATGGGAGGCAGTGCAGGGAGGAGGGGGATAAAGGGGAGAAAAAATTGGGACAATTGTCATAGCATAATCAATAAAATATAGTTTAAAAATAAAAGCCAAAAAATAAATAATATAACATAATATAATATAATCCCAAGGAAAGATTCTAGGGGTAAGGGACATATTTATAGAAATGTAATGTATTGTTCACTTAAATTGTTCAGGTTACTCAACCAAATTTTGGCAATAAAATGAGTTGTCACAAAAATCAATTTAAGTAATTTGACCAAAAAATAAATATATAATAAAATAGTATTCCTTTACCAGCTCTGTTAACATTTGTTATATTGTTGAGATTATACTGAATATTCAATTCAATATTTTGATTTATTTTGATGTACTTTTCCCCTTACTTGAAAAGAAATTCTTTAGAAGGGAAAGTGTTATATATGTGGAGAATATCACATCATTCTGAAAACAGAATCTATTTTCAATGCCAAGAATTAACAAAGTTTAAAAATCAACAGGATATAAATTGGGAAATAGAGAGAAAGGAAATGATACCATAAAAGGCCAAATGTCTCTATAATAGACTCTCGTAAGTTAATTTTCACATACTTATTTTTGCATCCCTCCAGTAGGAAAATAGACAGCAGCTCTGAGAAGTCCTTTATTGAAGTATAGGAATGAGTGTGTTTTGATCCCAATTGGAAACAGTTTTGTCTGCCTCAGTGAAAGGAGAAGCTGAAGAAACATAGTAGCCATTGTTCCTGCTAATTTAATGTTATTATTCAATACAGGGTTGGAAAATTGTGCCCCTTGAGCCAAATCCAACTTTGGGGAGAAAAAACCCTTTTCTCTACCCTCTTATGTTCAGTGTTTGGAGGCCTGCAAATTAAACTGACAAAAGACAAATCAGCAAGAAAAAAGAGATTTTTATTCACATAGGTATTTAGTAGTTCACAGAAAAATGTGACTAAAGAAGGGGGTTAGAATTTGGAGCTTATATATCATTTCAATAGAGAATGGGGAAGGGCAGAGGGGTACTTCTAGGAGAACAAATGACTTAGAAGGAGAAGGAGAGAGGGCACTAATGAAAACACAAACGGCATTTTGGAAATATAAATAGATCCTTAGGAGAATAAATGGGAGTTATAATGTTTTTGTGATAATGTGTGTTTGGGTGTGGTATCAACTTCTCTCCTAGAGAAGTGAAGATTAGAGTTGCTCCTAGGGAGGGATTTATGACAATTTAGTTATTTTATTTTAATTTTTATTTTAAAATATATTTTATTGAGTATGCTATTATAGTTGTCCAATTTCCCCCCTTCATTCCCCTCTGCCCTGCACATGCTTCCCACCCACATCCCCCCCACCTCAGTTCATGTCCATGGGTGGTACCAATAAGTTCTTTGGCTTCTCCATTTCCTATACTATTCTTAACCTCCCCCTGTCTATTTTGTACCTACAAATTATGCTTCTTACTCCCTGTACCTTTTCCCCCATTCTCTCACTCCCCCTCCCCACTGGTAACCCTCCATGTGATCTCCATTTCTGTGATTCTCCTCCTGTTCTAGTTGTTTGCTTAGTTTGCTTTTGTTTTTGTTTTTTAAGATTTGGTTGTTGATAGTTGTGAGTTTGTTGTCATTTTACTGTTCATATTTTTGATCATCTTCTTTTTCATAGATAAGTCCCTTTAACATTTCATATAATAAGGGCTTGGAGATGATGAACTCCTTTAACTTTACCTTATCTGGGGACTTTATCTGACCTTCCATTCTAAATGATAGCTTTGCTGGATAGTTATTTTGGATGCAGATCCTTGCCTTTCATGACTTTGAATTCTTCTTTCCAGCCCCTTCTTGCCTGTAAGGTCTCTTTTGAGAAATCAGCTGATAGTGTTATGGGAACTCTTTTGTAGGTAACTGTCTCCTTTTCTCTTGCTGCTTTTAAGATTCTCTCCTTCTCTTCAATATTGGGCAATGTAATTATGATGTGCCATGGTGTGTGCTTCCTTGGGTTCAACTTCTTTGGGTCTCTGAGCTTCCTGGACTTCCTGGGAGCCTATTTCCTTTGCCAGATTGGGGAAGTTCTTCTTCATTGTGTTTTCAAATAAGTTTTCTCTTCCTCTTCTCCTTCTGACACCCCTATGATTCAGATGTTGGAACTTTGAAAGTTGTCCCAGAGGTTTCTAAGCCTCTACTCATTTTTTTGAATTCTTGTTTCTTCACTCTGTTCTGGTTGAATGTTTACTTCTTCTTTCTGGTCCAAACTGTTGATTTCAGTCCCGGTTTCTTTCCTGTCACTGTCGGTTCCCTGTACATTTTCCTTTATTTCTTTTCTCATAGCCTTCACTTTTTCCTCTATTTTGCAACCATACTCAACCAATTCTGTGAGCATCCTGATTACCAGTGTTTTGAACTGTGCATCTGAGAAGTTGGCTGTCTCTTCATCGCTTAGTTGTATTTTTTTTCTGTAGCTTTGATCTGTTCTTTCATTTGGGACATTTTTTTTTTGTCTCAGCATGCGGGTTATGTAGTAAGGGGTGGAGCCTTAGGTATTCTCTGGGGGCAGGGCAACCGGCTTTGCTGCTTTGTGGCACTGTATGTGGGGGAGGGGTCCAAGAGAGAACAATGTTGTTTGCTCAGGTCTCTACCAGTTTTCAGTCACTTCCACCATTACCCAGAAGTAAATTGTGCCCCTCTGGTGCTGATTCCCAGGTGGTTGGGCTTGTGTTCATTCTAGGACTATGTGGGTCTCTCCAGCAAACTCTCCTGTGAAGCTGGGAATTTCTCCTGCCACCTCAACCCCCACAGATTTTTTCAGTCAGAGGTTTTGAGGCTCTATTTCACCACACTGGAACCCTGACTTGCTCAGTCTGTCTCCCTCCCCAGTTGTTTCTCCTGGTCTATCTGCATGCAAATGTGGGACTTCCCAGTCTGCCAGCGACCTCCTTGCCCACCCTGGTCCTCTAGAAGCCACCTTGCCATGAGTCCTCTCTGCTTGGTTGTCCATCTCTGCCCCTCCTACTGATCTGGATGAATGTTTCTTCTTTTACTCCTTGGTTTTCAGGCTTCCATACAGTTCAATTTTCTGTCAGTTCTGATTGCTTTTTGTTTTTACATTTGTTATTGTCCTTCTTTTGGTTGTGCAAAGAGGCACAGTGTGTGTACCTACACCTCCATCTTGGCTGGAAGTACAATTTAGTTCTCTTGGGAGGCTCTGCTTTTAGGCAGACTGGAACTATGGAAGGGGGAATTTGAGGTGTAGATTATAATAGATAAGTTCCCTGTTTCCCTCTGCCAAAGGACAGTCCAAGATTTCACAGTTCCAAGTTGTGAGCTTCATCTGGATAAGTCTACTACAATAATTATTTTTTAAATGATTCAAATAAGCCATTGTCAGTCTGATTTTGAGACTTCCCAGTCAAAAAAATAATTTTAAGCACTGTGATGATATCTTTAACAGTTTTGAAGCCTATATTTTTCCACTTTAATTCAGAACAGTAATATCAGCTATACAACACAGTTTTAGGAATGAGATAGATTAGCAAATAAAAATGTAGCATTCAGTTCTTAAGACATGGTAATGAATGTTGGATTGACTGATTTTTATTTTTCATACTTATATTTTGGCTTTCTCTAGATCAGAGAGAGCTTCTCTGATTTTTATAATGACATTTTCCATGCTGGGAGAGTTAATCATTTCATTGTCTTTTGAAAAGCTGTGAAAGAAGAGCCTAGGTTATAAAGCCTTGGGAGTAAAGAGTCAGAGTTACTTAAAGGAAGGACTCAGAAAGACATAGGCTGACCTCTGACTCTGTAACTTGCTAGTCAATTTAGCCTCTATACAGTTAGCTTGACAGGTTAGTTAGCCTGTCGATGCCTTTGTCTCATTATTTTAAAATAGAAGTAAAAATATCTATCTCAGATGGTTGCCATGAGAATTAAATGATAAAATAGAGGTAAAGCAGCTGGTATGGGGCCTGGCCTATAGTCAATGTCAGCTATGGTTATATCGGGTGTGCTGAGCCTTTGGTCTATGAGCAGGGCTGCTGTTGATGCAGACTGGTATCCTGTGTACCTGTCTCTGCTCAGTGAACACAGAGGATTCCCATTTTTGTTTTCTGCATGTCATTAGTGTATTGAAGCAACATCTTAGTGCGCAAGTGGGAAATTCCTTTTAGAGATGTTATTCTTTATATTCTCATTTCCTCTTTTAAAGATACTTTTAATTCTTTTGTCCCTTTTGGGGAAAGTGTTTAGGTATGTTAAGAAAAGATTTTTTTTGACAAGTTTGATTTTTTTACTTCCCAGGAGGTTTCTGTTTCCATATTTCCAAGTATAGCTAATCACTCTTGCTTAAGCCCAGATATTCAGATGGTGAATTTGAGGCTAAAGTCAGGATGAGATAGCTAATTACTAATGTTTCATAACACTCTGTGGTGAGCTTATATGTCTTCTCTATGGATATTTTAACAACTTGAATAAGGTCATCCCCTCCCACTGCCACTTTCTACCTTGGAAGTTTGGGGTTAATCTTCTACTAGTATTTACATCACCAGGTGATATAAAAAGGCATGCTTTCCAAATTTCATAAAAATGTAACCAATAGGTATATGTATATAAATATATATGAGGAGTTTTATTGCTGGTATTGGCCCTTATGGTTATGGAAGCCAAGAAGTCCCATGACCTGCAGTCTGCAAGCTGGAGGACCAGGAGAGCTGGTAGTATAGTTCAGTCTCATTTTGAAGGCCTGAGAACCAGGAACACTGATGTCCAAGATCAATAGAAGATAGATGTCTCTGCTCAAGCAAAGAGCAAACTTGCCTTTCCTCCTCCTTTTTGTTCTAACCCTAAACCTCAATGATTGGATGATACCCACCCACGTTGGTGAAGGTGATTTTTTTTTTACTCAGACTACTAGTTCAAATGTTAGCCTCTTTGGCAACATCCTCACAAACACACTCAGAAATAATGTTTTGCCACCTATATGGGCATCTCTTAGCCCAGTCAAGTTGACACCAAATTAGCCATCACAATCGGCCACCTATCTGAAGGGTTGTCCACTTTCAGTGTGTGTTTTGTGAGCAAGATTTTCCTAAACTAAGTAGCTAATTGTCAGTATAGAAAATAAGACCTTTTCTCATCTCCTCACCACTTCCACCAGCACAAGAAAAGTGGTGGTAAAATATGTAAGAAAAAGGAACCTATTTTGTTAGGTTGTTTTAGAATGCACTCTCTTCAGTTTCCTGGTTTCTTTTGGCCTGGTTTGCATGGAATTTAAGGACTTGTGAGCAAACATGTTGGGGCTATTTGCTATGGGCAGGTACTTGTATTCTTGGCCTTATGATATGAGGAGTGTGGGAGGGCAGATCAAGGACTGAGGTCCTGCAACTCATGTCATTGAATGCTGTAAACTCTGGCCCAAGTCAAAAAATTAAAAGGAGAAAATGACTATGAATGCCAGAGTTATGTCTTCAACTAAAATTAATCATTTTTCCAGAACTGGAGAAATAATTGATACAAACAATCCATATAGGTGTCAGTTGACTCTCAGAGCAAAGTTGTTACCTATGTGTTCTCCTCATCATATTTTCAGAGAAATGGCAAATTGTACCACTATGGGGAGCATCAGCCTTTGTGATAAATAAAAAGATGTGTCGAGAGCAACACTAGAGGAATTTTCATGTCTCATGCCTACTTTGAATTTAGAACACAGTATGTTTGAGGATGATTAGCTGTGAGGGGGAAGTTGTAAACTTCTCTCTGCCCATCCTTTAACTCTACTATTTTGAGCATGCTATTCAGAAGGAATTCTTGGTACAGTTAGGAACAGAAAGTAACTGTTCATTCTCACTTGTATTAATTAAGCTTTTATATTATTCTCATAACTGAATTTTAAGACCAACATTAACTGGTCTATTGTAACAATGTATGTATTAATTTTCTCTTCCCAATTGATTTCATTTGCATTTTTCTCTCTCATGAGTATTCTTTGAGAATAACATCTCTACTAAAAACTCCTTATCCTCCCAGGTACCTTTGTATAAATGAACTAAACCTGTGTTTAACTCAACAAAACACTTCAGTTCATTTGTTTAACTGTATGAAAATAGCTTTCTCTTTCTTACTGTGAAATAATTCTTTTCTCATCTCTTTGATTTAATATCAAACCTTCTTATTAATTTCTTTTTTATTATGTAAAAGCCTAATTAATGACCCACAAAAAGTTATTCATGGGAGTGAAAAAAAACTGACCTTGTCAAAGGTGCTTTAGTGGAGGAAATGTGACATCTTTACCACATGTAGTTATGGTTTGGACATATTGGTTTATGTGCCCTGAGACCTAGTATTCTTGTTTTGCTTTTAAATTTGAGTTTTTACAGTCTGTAAACAACCATCTCAGCTCATGCATACATAACACATATACATACAGACTCAGAACACGAATCAGCTTATTTAGTTAATGAAATTAAGCAACTGGACACTTAGGTTTTTCAAAGCTGAGTCAGGTTGTCTTAGAGGGGAAAACCTGTTACAAGATTAATTTTTTCTCAAAGCCAGGCATGAGAGTGCAGGTCTTACAAGTCCACATCAGACATCCTGACTCTTGCTGATACATGTTGCAGATTTCAGCAACAGAAAGTCTTTACTCAAGGATGCTGTGATAATGCCTCAAGCGATTGTGGAATGGTGGCTCTGAGAAGTAGAAATAGATAAAGTTCTTCTTGTGGTCATTTATTGGTCTACAGAAACAATATATTGAATGGTTACTTGAGTACATAAGTCCTTATTTGGAGAAGAGATCATGAAGCATTCTCTCAAAGGAGGCAATTTAAAAAATAAAAAAGGTTAACTATGTAATAAAAGGGAACTGTGCTAAAAGCTCTTGCACATATTTTTGTAGATAGTTAACTTAAATATTGACATTTTAGATGACCACATATAGAGAACAACCACTAGCAATATTATTGAGATCATATTTACATTTTTATTATTAATTTTAACTAAAATTTTAAAGATAAGTTCTGTTTAGCTTATCTTAATAATACTGACTGTCAGTAAGATGTGATTACCAGATAATTAATATTTTATATTTGTGGGAACTGAATGCTCTTATATTTCCTTGAAATGAAACTATTTTCTGTTCATGTAGTCACAGAATGACAGGTTATTATCTGGCAAAAATATTATTACTTTTCTCAGTTCATTCTATCAATCAATGATACTTTCTGAGCACCTACTATAGTTAGTACATTGAAGAATACAGTTCAGGAGTTTTTTTCTATTCCCTCTTCCTATTCTTTTCTGTATTGATTCTTCATTTATTTCTGTCCTGACCACCTAGAATGCCCTCTTCTCTATATGTCTATATCTTACCCATCCCCTTAGGTCAAGTGTGTTCTTACCAAATCATTTCCAAACTACTTCAGGGCTCAGTAATTTTTCCTTTCTATAAATTCTCAAGCAATTAATTAATTAGTAATTGGCAACATTTTTTCCACTGTGGTATATTTTTGTGTTGTTTCATTTGTCTAAATAAATAAAAAACTCCTTGGGTGGTGTGAAGTGAAGGACAGGGACAATGTGTTATATTTGTATTCCTCACAGTGACTTGAAGTGCATTGCTCTTGAGAAATGAACCTCCAGGACATCTTTGAACATTCCAACATCCAAATTATAGGGGTATCAGGAGGAGAAAAGGAAGACCAAGAAATTGAAAACTTATTTGAACAAATAATGAAGGAGAACTTCCCCAATGTGGCAAAGGAAATAGCCTTCCAGGATGTCCAGGAAGCTCAGAGAGTCCCAAAGAAGTTGGACCCAAGGAAGCACACACCAAGGCACATCATAATTACATTACCCAAGATGAAAGATAAAGAGAGAATCTTAGAAGTAGCAAGAGAAAAGGGGACAGTTACCTACAAAGGAGTTTCCATAAGACTGTCAGCTGATTTCTCAAAAGAGACCTCACAGGCAAGAAGGGGCTGGAGAAATATTCCAAGTCATGAAAGGCAAGGACATGCATCCAAGATTACTCCATCCAGCAAAGCTTTCATTCAGAGTGGAAGGGCAGATAAAATGCTTCTCAGATAAGGTGAAGTTAAAGGAGTTCATCATCACCAAGCCCTTATTATATCAAATATTAAAGGGACTTAATCTAAGAAAAAGAAGATCAAAACTATGAACAGTAAAATGACAACAAACTCACAACTATCAACAATGGAACCTAAAAAACAAAAACAAACTAAGCAAACAACTAGAACCAGAACAGAATCTCAGAAATGGAGATCACATGGAGAGTTATCAACAGGGGAGTGGGAGGCAGAAAGAGGGGAAAAATGTACAGGGAATAAGTAGTATAAATGGTAGGTAGAAAACAGACAGGGGAAGGTTAAGAATAGTATAGGAAATGTAGAAGCCAAAGAACTTATATGTATGACCCATGGACATGAACCAAAGGGGGGGGGATGTGGGTGGAAGGGGATGTGCAGGGTGGAGAGGAATAAAAAGGGGGAGATGGGACAACTGTAATAAGGTAATCAATAAAATATATTGACCAAAAAAAGAAAAAGAATGTGCTCTGTGAAGCTTACATCTAATAAAGTGATAAGTAAAAGAGAAAGACTATATATATATAAGACTAATATAATATAAAGTTAGGACTTTATATTATTTACTTATAAAGAAGACTAGAAAAAATTGAGGGGCTAGAGTATTTTACAAAAGAAGGGGAAAGGATAATATTTGATAGAGTGGTGAGGGAAGACCTCTTTGAGGTGGTTACATTTGACATGGACAACAGAATTGTGAAAGTTTTATTGAACATTTGATGATCATATTGGGGAAAGCCAAAGCATTTGTAATATTCTCCTATAGTAACTTAGTACATCTGTTCACTCAATCAGATTTTTTTCAGTGAAGTTTCATACTTTCATATAGGTCTTATCTATTTCTTGTGAAAATAATTCCTACGTTTGCTTCCTTTCCCTGGCTGATGTGGCTCAGTGGATTGAGTGCCACGCTGTGTACCAAAGTTTCTCCAGTTTGATTCCCAGTCAGGGCACATGTCTGGGTTGCAGGCCAAGTCCCCAGTAGGGGGCACTCAAGAGGCAACCACACATTGATGTTTCTCTCCTTCTCTTTCTCCCTCCCTTCCTATCTCTAAAAATAAATAAATAAAATCTTTTAAAAAATTAAAGTGTCACTTAAAAAAAGTAGGTTTGCTTCCATTGTAAATGCATTATTTTGTCATTAGTTTATATCTGGTTATAGTTAGCATAGGAAAGCTATTAATAGCCCTGGCTGGTATGGCTCAGGGGATTCAGCACTGGTCTGTGAAACAAAGGGTCGCTTGTTCAATTACCAGTCAGGGCACTTGCCTGGGTTGCGGGCCAGGTATCCGGTGGGGGCATGAGGAGAGGCAACCACACATTGATGCTTCTGTCTCTCCCTTTGTCCTTCCCTTCCCTTCTCTCTAGAAATAAATAAATAAAATCTTTAAAAAATTAATAAGAATAAAAAAATAAAATAGGAATCTTTCCACACATTATTCCCCCAAAAGAAAGGTATTAATAATTTTTAATATTTATCTTGTTCTTACATATCTTATATAAGACACTCAACTTAATAGGTCTGCCTTAGGAAGAGACAATCATATCACTTCCTTTTAAGAATTGCATCAGCACCAATTCAAAAGAACTTATTCCTGCTATGTTCATAGAAGCATTATTTACAATAGCCAAGTGCTGGAAACAGCCTAAGTGCCCAACAGTAAATGTATGGATCAAAAAACTGTGGTACATTTACACAATGTAATCCTACCCAGCAGAAAGAAAGAAAGAATTCCTACCCTTCATGACAGCATGGATGGAACTGGAGAGCATTATGCTGAGTTAAATAAGCCAGGCAGTGAAAGACAAATACCATATGATCTCACCTATAAGTGGAACCTAATGAACAAAACAAGCAAGCATTGAAGAGCCAGAGACATAGAAGTAAAGAACAAACTGACAGTGACCAGAGGGTAGGAGGGAGGGGGATAATGGGGAAAAGAAGAGGAAGGGTCAAGTCCAGGAACATATATAAAGGACCCATGGACAAGGACAATGGGGAGGGGGTTGTCTTTGGGAGCAGAGGTTAGATGGAGCAAGGGAGAGCAATGGGGGAAAAATTGGGACAACTGTAACTGAACAACAATAAAAAAATAAAAATTGTGTTAGCTATGTTAGCTATGTCTTCTAGGACAATATGGAATAATGCCAGTCATAATGATCTTTTTAAAAATTCCTGACATTCATGAGAATCCTTATAACAATTATTCCACCACTAAGTGTGATGCTTAGTGTTGCTTTCTTATGTAAACCTTTTTTTTAAGTTGAGGAAATTTCTCTTTATTATTTGTTTGCTACTAGGTTTAACAAAAATGAGTAATGAATTTTACCATATGCTTTTTGGTGACTTTTAATGCCAACATAAGATTTTTTCTCATTTAATCTATTTATGTGGGCTAGTAAATTAATTTTTTGATGCTGAAACACTCCCACTTTCATGGGATAAACCCTTTTTGGTCAGAGTCTATTGGTTCTGGAATGTATTTGGTAAAGTGATCTACACTGTTGTGTAGATTCATTAGTGAAATTGGTACATAATTTGTGTGTGTGTGTGTGTGTGTGTGTGTGTGTGTGTCCTGCTCTCACCTTGTCTGGTTTTGATGTCAGAGTTATAAAAGCCACAGAAAATGAGTTGTGCAACTTTCAGTGTTTTCCTTTCCATATTTGAATTGGAAACGTAAATAACTGTCCTTGAAGTTTTGATAGAACTTTACCCTAAGATCACTGCGTGGTGTCCTTGTTTTAAGGAGGGTAGCGCTTTGAGTAACTTCAAATTTTCTTATGTCATTAGATAACATGTTCTGCCTCATCTTCAGTGAACATTCGTGATTTGAATGGGAAAGAATATTAGTAAACATATAAACAGAAAAAAAGATTGGTAGCTAAAATATATAAAGAATGCTTATTTTCTTCAATCTAATTTTATTTGTTCTAACTGTTCTTATCTTTATTTAAATATTTATTAGAAGCTGAAATTCATTTTACCAAATTGACAATTACAATTTTTCTCTTGGAAGAAAGAAAAGGGGGTGTGAGGATGTGTATCCTATGTTTTGACATAATGGTTTTTTTGGTATTTACCCATAACTATTTCATAATTTCAGTTTTAATATCCTTTTTTTTTTACTTTATTGTTGTTCAATTACAGTTGTCTGCATACTCTCGCCTCCCCTCCTCCTCCAATCCCACCTCCCTTCCCTGCCTCCCTCCCCACCCTTGGTTCTGTCCATGTGTCCTCTGTAGTGGTTCCTGAAAACCCTTCTCCCCATTGTCCCCTCCCCCCTCCCCACTGGCTATTGTTAGATTATTCTTAATTTCAATGTCTCTGTTTAAGTTTTGCTTGCTTTTTGCTTTTGTTGATTATGTTCTGGTTAAAGGTGAGATCATATGGTATTTGTTCCTGACTGCCTGGCTTACTTCACTTAGCATAATGCTCTCCAGTTCCATCCATGCTGTTGCAAAGGGTATAAGCTCCTTCTTCCTCTCTGCTGCGTAGAATTACATTGTGTAAATGTACCATAGTTTCTTGATCCACTCATTTGTAGATGGGGACTTAGGTTGTTTCCAGCACTTAGCTACTGTGAATTGTGCTGCTATGAACATCGGAGGGCATAGGTTTTTTTCAATTGGTGTTTCAGGGTTCTTAGGGTATAATCCCAGTAGTGGAATTGGTGGGTCAAAAGGCAGTTCCGGTTTTAGTTTTCTGAGGTAATTCCATACTGTTTTCCACAGTGGCTGCCCAGTCTGCATTCCCACCAACAGTGCAGTAGGGTTCCCTTTTCTCCACATCCCCTCCAACAGTTATCCGTTGCTTTGTTGATGGTGGCCATTCTGACTGGTGTGAGGTGGTATCTCATCGTGGTTTTAATTTGAATCTCTCTGATAATATCCTTTTTAACTTGAGTTATTTAGTAGAGTTTTAAAATTATTTATAGTTTCTAAATGGATAAGACTCTTTCGGCTTTCCTTTTGTTGTTAATGTCTAATTTTATTGTATGTTGGGAAAGAATGGGTCTATTTGAGATTCAGTGTGATTTTGAAATTTATTGTGGTCTATATGAATGATGCTTATAGGGTTGTGCAGTATACAGCTTATACAACCATATACAAGGGCTATGACCCATAGGCTCTATTTAGCTACTAGTGATGTTTAGAACTTATACCAATGGCTTGCATGGAGAATTTTTTTCAATGAATTAATTCCCAGTATTTAATATCAGATTTCACAGAATAATTTGGATATCAGAATATTACTGTACACAAGTAGTATAGTCCAGTCCTAGATTTGGCACTTTCTCAAAGAAACCCTTATTTCTTTTATTAGAAGATAATAGAAGAGGCCCTGGCTGGTGTGGCTCCATGGCCTGAGTGCCCGTCTGTGAACCAAAGGGTCACTGGTTCTATTCCCAGTTGGGGCACATGCCTGGGTTGCAGGCCAGGTCCCCAGTTGGGGGTGTGCATTGTTTCTCTTCCTCTCTTTTTCCCTCCATTCTCTTCTCTCTATAAATACATAAATAAATAAATAAATAAATAAATAAATAAATAAATAAATACATAAAATCTTTAAAAGAAAGAAAGTAGTAGAAGGGGAAGGGTTGTCAAGGAACATGTATAAAGGACCCATGGATAAAGACACCGGGGTGGGGGAAGAATTGAATGTGGGAGGTGGGAGTGGGTTAGGAAGTGGGAGAGTGAGGGGTGGATGGGGACAACTATAATTGAACAACAATAAAAAAGGAAAATAGTATTTAAAAACTGAGATCTGGGAATGGGGAGTGCTCATTGGTACTGAGGTGTCATTGACTCTACACTCTTTTAGAAGACAGAAAGAACATATTAATGTATGTGTAGATATTATCTCTTGCATAGACAAATATCTACAATTATTTATCTATCTTATCTATATACTCATTCTGATTCTAATCCAGCATCTCAGGATTCATTCGTTTTTTTTTAAATTATTTTATTGTTGTTCAATTACAGTTGTCTGCATTTACCTTCCCCCCATCCCACCCCAGGCAATCCCACCTCCCTCCCTTGCTTCCCCCCTCCCCCTTGGTTTTGTCCATGTGTCCTTTATAGCAGTTCCTGAATACCCTTGTCCCCCTTCTCCCCTAACCCCTCTCCTCTGGTTACTGCCAGAATGTTCTAAACTTCAATGTCTCTGGTTCTATTTTGTTTCTCTGGTTGTATTTTGCTTGCTTACCTCACAAGCGTCTTGGCTGTGGCTGATCTGAGTTCCCCGGTAGCTTATCTGGCCTTGGTGCCTTTGCTCCTGAGTCCTCATACAAAACCTTTTAACATTTCATATAGTAGAGGCTGCATGATGATGTACTCCTTGAACGTGACCTTATCTGAGAAGCACTTTATCTGCCCTTCCATTCTAAATGAAAGTTTTGCTGGATAGATTATTCTTGGTTGTAGGCCCTTGCTTTTCATGACTTGAAATATCTCTCTCCAGCCTCTTCTTGCTTGGAAGGTCTCCTTTGAGAAATCCGCTGACAGTCTTATGGGGATTCCTTTGTAGGTAACTGCCTCTTTTTCTCTTGCTGCTTGTAAGATTATTTCCTTATTCTTGACCTTGGGTAATGTAATTATGATGTGCCTTGGTGTGTTCCTCTTTGGGTCCCACTTCTTTGGGGTTCTCTGAGCTTCTTGGATTTCCAGGAAGCCTATTTCCTTTGCCAGATCTGGGAAGTTCTCCTTCATTTTCTGTTCAAAAATACATTCAATATCTTGGTGTTCCGCTTGTCCTTCTGGCAGCCCTATGATCCGGACGTTGGGTCGTTTACAAATGTCTCTGAGGTTCCTGAGTCCCTCCTCATTTTTTTGAATTCTTGTTTCTTCCTTCTGGTCCACCCCATTGGTTTGAGCCCCAGCTTCCTTTTTTTCCCTATTGGTTCCCTGTAAATCTTCCTCCATTATCTTGATCGTATTCTTCATTTGTTCATTTATTTGCGTCCACCTTTCTTCCAGTTTTGTTAGCTATTTGATTACCAGCGTTTTAAACTGAGCATCTGAAAGGTTGACTATGTCGTCATCCGTTAGTTGTAATTTGTTCTGCTCTTTCATTTTGGCCATTTTCATTCTTTCTATCTTGGTGCACTTGTCGGATCGCCAGTGCCAGCAACCTGGGCCACTTTTTGGGTGACGTTTCCTCTGGGGGCGGGGCCTGGGAGGAAGCAATGGCGACTGCCGATCACCGCCCCTTCCCGATCCCCCTCTGCTCCCCAGTTCCCCACTGCCTTTTTCTCCAGTCTCGGCTCTGCTGGCTCCCACTGGCCTCTCCGGAAATGCTGCCGGCTTGTGGGATTCACCCGTTGTTCGGGGTAGTGTTTTGTTTAGGTGCTCGCGGCATGAGTCCCTCTGTGCAAACTGCCTCTTACTCCATTCCTCCGCTTGGTTCTGCCCCGCTTACAGGCCTGGATGTTCGTCCTCTCCAACCTCCTGGGTGTTGGACTTCACTTCAGTTCGTTTCTGTCCATTCTGGTTGTTTAATTTATCGCTATTGCGTTCGTTTTTTAGACACTCTGGATGTGCGGGCGGCGAGTGCGTCTACCTATGCCGCCATCTTGGCGGAAGTCTCAGGATTCATTCTTATTTGTATGTTCTTTCTCTGATTGGGAGAAATCTGGGTCCTATTATTCACAACTTGTTTACTTACTTGTTCAACACTAGTATACCCGTAAAGTAGTTTTAGAATTGCTAAACCTCTTTTTAGTCACAAGGAGAATGTTTCTTTTCATTGTATCTAAACCTATTGTGGTAGTTAATTTACAATATATGAAAATCAAACCATCATGCTGTATATAAACTTATACGATTATGTGTATCTACTATTTCTTAATAAAGTTGGACAAAATTGCTAAACCCCTATGAGAAACAAATTTATCAACTAGAGTAGAGTTGTTTATGTACAGTTCTTTTGTATTTAGCCTTCAGACAAAACACCGTTTCACAAGTTAATCAGAAATTCTTGAATAAATAAGTAAAATGTGGGAAAAGACACCAATTTTACTTACAAAAAATTCTAAATAATACATGTAGATATTTTCTACTCCAGGAGGTGGATCCTAATCTCCCCTCCCCTAGGGCCAGCTAGATTTAGTGACTTATATTCAAAGTAGAGTAGAAAAAAGAAAAAGTAGTTACTTTACAGTGGAGAGACCTGGCAAACACTATATTAACCAAATAATGAAGGTTAACATGATCAGTAATAAGTGATGTTGATAACATATGCCACCTGATATGATGTGATAAGAAGGGCATTTCAGCTCTGTGGTATTCTTCTCCAAAACTCATAACACCAGTATAATACTGAGAAGAACATCAGACAAACGTAGACTGAGGAACATTCTATAGGCCAGGATTCCTCAAGTGTGTCAAAGTCATGAAAACAAGGAAAGACTGAGAAACCATCACAGGCCAGGAATTACTGGGGAGACATAACAACTAAATGTATTGTAGTATCCTGGACTGGATCCTGTAACAAGAAAAAGAATGTTAATGGAAAAGCTAGTGATGTCCAAATAAATTCTGGAGTTAGGTTAACAGTAATGTGCTAATGTTGGTTTCTTAGTTGAGAAGGGCACCATGGATATGAGAGATATTAACAATGGGGAAAATTGAGGGGTATATAGACAGTCTCCATACTATCTTTATAGCTTTTCTGTAAACATAAAATTGTTCCAAAATAAGTTTAGTTTTTGTTTTTCTTTTTTCCTTTTGAACATTCTCTTTAAAATTTTATTTTATTGTTTATGCTATTACAATTGTCCCCACTTTTTTCCTTTTTGATCACCTTCACCCAGCCCCTGAAATAAGTTAATTAGGTCAATTCCTTTTTTCCTCACAAACTCAGTGAGGTTATGTCATACATTTGTAATATACTGAACTTCATTTGTCACAGGTTCCTGAAATGCCCCGACATCTTAGTTGCTTTTTAAAAATTTGCATACAACCCTGGCTGGTGTGGCTCAGTGGATTGAGCCCTGGCCTGTGAACCAAAGGGTCACTGGTTCGATTCCCAGTCAAGGCACATGCCTGGGTTGTGGGCTACATTCCCAATGTGGGGCACGTGGGAGGCAAACCCATTGACATTTCTCTCCTTCTCCTTCTCCCTTCCTTTTCCTCTCTTGGCAAATAAATAAATAAAATCTAAAAAAAATAAAAAATTTGCATACAGTAAAGTTCACTCTGCTATACAATTCTGTGGGTTTTTAAAAATACATAGAATCATGTATTAATCACCCAGCACCATACTGAATAGTTGGTCTCATCATAAAAAATTCTGTACAATTCATCAGTAGTTAACTATTCCTCTACCCCAGCCTCTGGTAACTACTGATCTGTGTTCCATCCCTACAGTTTTACCTTTTGCAGAATGTCATATAGATAGAATTAGATAATATGTGGCTTTTTAGATCTGGCTTCTTTCACTTCTCAAAATACATTTGTGATTCATCCATATTGTTGTGTGAATGTTGTATGTTCTTTTCATTGTTAGGTAGTATTCCATTGTATAAATATAACAGTGTTTTGTTTTTATAATCATCTGTTTGACAGACGTCTTGGCTGTTTCCAGTGTGAAGTGATTATAAATAAAACAGCTTTAAACTTTACCATACAGGGTTTTTTTGTGTATGTATGTGTGTATGTGTTGACATAGTTCACTTGAAATACCTAGGAGCAGAATTGCTGGGTCATATAAAGTGTCTACTACATATGTTTACATTTATAAGAAAATATCAAATTGTCTTTCTTTTTTTCAAGTTCTCTTTCAAAGTGGCCATACCATTTGCATTTTCACTAGAAATAAATTATATTCCTGCTACTCTGTATCCTTTACAGTATTTGGTATTATTGTCAGGGAGGTCCCTAAGACTACCCTTAGGTTCAATAGTTGACTATAAGGACTCAGAACTTAAAACTTATGGTTATGATTTTATTACAGTAAAGGATACAGATGAAAATCAATCTAAGGAATAGGGCAGGGTCTATGAGAATGTTCCAGTTGTCCTCTCCCAGCCAAATCATGGTAGGAGCTAACTCCTCTGGCAATGATGTGTAATAATACACACTGAATATTGCCAACTAGGCAACTAGAAAAGCTCACCAGAGCCTTAGCATCCAGAGATTTTATTGGGGTCATTCACATAGACATGCTTGACTGCCTATGTGGGGGAGATGAAACTACATGACAAAGCCCCAACCATAAATCATATTGTTAGAATATCTGGTCTAGGAACCAAGGACACAAGCCAGACCTCTCTTTGGGTAAGGTTAACTCTTTACAATAAAGACTTATTATTTTCTAATGCATTATGTCAGTTTACATTCAGAAAACTGAAGTTTTCTTCTATTAAAAAATAGTTAACTTTCCACTGTAACTCCACACTACTGTGTGTGCGCGTGTGCGTGTGTGTGTGTGTATAGAGAAAGAGAGGAAAGGGGTAGGGACAGACTGAAATTATAGTAATAATACATTTAGGACAATATACTAGATTGTACTGTAGTCATTTATGTGTTTAGTTTTCTGTTCCATGTTGGTTGGTAGATACTATGGGAAGAGAGCCTTTTTTCTATTTTTTCCTCTTTTATAAAGTTCTGATATTAGTATTGTTTAGAATTCAGTTATGTTGTAAATTTTTTCACTTTATTTTATTGAATCTTTTATTATTTTAGGATTGATAGGTCACGGGCATGCTGGACAAGTCTTTCAAAGGTCACTATCAGATTTCAAGTATAAGATGAGAAGCCAACACTTGTATTTGCCTTGCCTTTCTTCCAAATCATAGTGGACTGTTCAAATAGATATTTTTTAGAAATAATCCATAAAAGCTCTGAAAAAAGAAGGGTGCCAGAACTGCACAAAAAAATTTAAGCACATTTGGAAGATGGAAAGTGGAAAGGTTTCTGTTGATGTGAAAACCAAAAGAGGACAGCTGCCTGGAGGAAACTTTGAGTCCACAAGCAAAGCGAGGAAGAGTGAGGTCAGAACTAGCATACTCAGTGCCTCCTAGTTCATATAGCACCTTTGTGCATAGAAAATGATGCCCCCTTGTTAGAAAGTGAATTACAGAATGGCACATCTTCCTCACAAATTTGCCCACACCAGGGCACAGAGTTTTGAAAGGGGTATGTGGCTGAATTTCAACCCTACTCACTAACTCAGTGGAATGCCTCTGTGCAGGGTAAAACCTTCACAACCTTAGCTGGTTATCCTGCTTTTCTTATTTTTTCAGTGCTTCTGCAAGATAGCTGTACAGGAGTTCCTCTGCCCTTCCTTTAGAAGGTGCTGTGTGGAAACTGTCCTTTAAGGCAGCACATAAAAACATTCTGTTTTTAACATCTAGGCCCTTCTCAAAGGCTCTCAAATCTAATATTCACCTTCAGTTCTGTGCAAGATGGAGTAGCCCCATTCCCCCCAGGTCCTACCTCTTACAATAAAAAAAGACTTAGAACACACAAATAAGTATAGGAAGGTAGAAAAAAGAAGGCAGACTGCCTAGGGACTTCAGGACTTGAGGGACAACATGATAGTAAATTTACTCAGCTTTCTTATTGCCTCCTGTACATCCTAAACAATGGGCTGCAGAATCCTCCCACCTGGCACTATCAACAGGCAAAGACAGAAAAACAAAATGCCTCAAGAAAGTCCTGTTTTCCCTAGTCAAAGGAACAAAAAAAGGGTGGCCTTATGGGGCATAAAAAGTTTTTTGAAAATATCCACCTTACTCCAGCCAACCACATTGCAACCCCCACCATGGCTCCAATGGGGCCAAGCAAGATGCTGACCTTCCATTGCACCCCAAGCCCCATGGAAGCTGGCAGTGGTATTCCAATGTCCCTACCCTATGGTGTGAGGGAGTTGAGTGGATTACATTATGTAGAACTGTTTTGGTGATTCTAAGAACTTGGGTTTTTACTCTGAGAACCAGCAGAGGATTTTAAGCAGGGAGTGACATGATCTAATTCACGTTTTACAGGATCTAGCTGGTGAGTTGAGAATATACAGAAGGGTAGAGGAGCAGAAGCAAGCTATATTTTCTTTGCTAAACCACAAGACAGCCCAAGGAAGTTGTCAGGGTAGCTTTTATCATGTACATTTTGTAGTTAAGACAACTGAGACTGAGAGAGGTAGGTTGCATGTTCAAGGTCACACAGCTAGTATAGAATACAGCTGCATGTAGCACCTAGATCCTCAAACTTCTGTGAAAGGAGTAAATTTACAGAATGCAATATCACTTCAGGACAATTTATTAATAGTCCCCGAAAAGACAGAGTTCCTGCAAAAATGCTGTTAAGTGTTTGTGAAAATTACATCAGAAAAGGAGGTTGGAGTAGAACAGAGAAAGAATTCAGAGGAGGGATGCTAAATGTAGGCCTGCATTGTCTCTCTTCCACCATTAGATGGCAATTTTATACTTGTTACAGAAGAAATGTGGCCAATTTCCTGGGCACTTGACAGATATTAAGGAATTAGAGACTGAAACTAATGAATAAGTGGATAAAGACTTTGAAAAACACAAAATTCAATTGATCTAATACATTTATGGTGTGGTGGGATAAGGGAATCAGAGCTTTGATAGCAGTGATAGAACAAAAAATTGATAATCACAGCTGATAGCACAAATTAGAATATTAATTTTGAAACAGCAGGTTGTAAAGATCCTATAAAGAACTTAAAATCAATACAGTGAGGAGCAACTAAGTAGTTTTTAAAATTAAAAAGAACAGAATAAAATAGAAAATGCCAGAATGCATTCCACACAGTAAGATCAAAATTAACTTATGAAGCTTGTTTGATTTTATAAAAATGTATTTAAACTTTTTCTCATGGGTGTGGTTCAAAAAATTTGAAAGACACGTACAAGATGAAATGTAAGTGAGCAGACAGAATCTATGTACTTGAACCACATATGATTTTGTGGAGGTGTCTATCTTGGTTATAAACTTCCTTTTTTTCCAGTCTCAGGACCTGTTATGAGCTGAATTGTGTCCCCTGCTAAAAAATTCACATATTGAATCCCTAATCCCCAGTACCTCAGAATGTGACTAAATTTGGAGATACGGCCTTTAAGGAGGTGATTAAGTTGAAATGAGACAATTTAGGGTGGGCCCTAATCTAATTTGACTGGTATCAGACGAAAATTTTAACACAAAAAGAGACACCTGGGATGTTCATTCACAGATGACAGACAGTGTAAGGACACAGGGAAGTGGCAGACATGCAAGCCGAGGAAAGGATCCTCAGGAGAAATCAAACCTACTGACATCCTGATCTCAGAATCCAGTACCCAGAAGTGTGAGAAAATAAATTTCTTTTGTAAGCCATCCAGTTTGTGGCATTTTGTTGTGGCAGCCCTAGCAAATTAATACAGGACTAGAGTCTGGTATTTTATTTCTGGAACATGGAACAAGAAAGAACCTGGGCCAAGTGAATGTCTTGCCTCTTTATAAATGGGAGTTCCTGGATTCAATTCAGTTTTTCACAGAGGAAAGTGCATAAGCTCTAATGCCAAAAGTACGTGTACTGTTATAGCCACTCCATAATTTTAATAAAGGCACGGTTTTGGCTTAGTTATTTAACCTCTCCAAGATTATTATTTTCATTTATAACATGGTACTAATAATATCTTTCCTGCAATGCTGATATAAACATTAAATCATATAATTACCTAAAACTCCTAGAAGTCAATAAATCATTGTTTTTTTCTTATTATTGTTATTGTAGTTGATGTTTACTAGAGTTATGTATTTATTTTGTGGCTGTTGCAATTTCTATCTTTCCTACAAAGATATACTATCACCTGGGTACAGTAACTAAAATGGTCAAGGGGTAGAAAGTGGTAATGAGAGAAGCTGAAAAGACTAAATAGGCAAATTTATAGAGGCAGAGAATAGAATTTATATTATCAGGGGCTGAGTGGGGGGAGAGGGGTAAAGGGAGTTATAACTTAATGGTTATAGAGTTTTTGTTTTGACCATTGGAACAATTTTGGAAATAGAAGGTGGTGATGGTTTATACCATGTTGTGAATATGCTTAATGCCACTGGATAGTGCACTTAAAATGATCAAAATGATAAACTTCATGCTATGTATATTTTATCACAATAATAAAGAAAACTTTCTCATGGACTGAATCATTGTGTACTCCCAAAATTCCTATGTTGAAACACTACCACCCAATGTGGTGGCATTTGGAGGTGGGCCTTTATGAGTTAATTAGGTTTAGATGAGGTTATAAGAATGAGGTTCCTGTGGTGGGGTTACTGACCTTATAAGAAGTGGAAGCGACAGCAGAGCTTTCTCTGCCATACAACAAGAAGGCAGCCATCTGAAAGCCAGAAAGAGGGCCTAAATCAGCCAGCACCTTGATTTTGAACTTCCCAGTCTCCAGAACTGTGGAAAATAAATGTCTGCTGCTTAAATACCAGTCTGTAGCATTTTGTTATGTAGGCCCAAGCAGACTAACACAAATTTATGTTACAATATCACAATAAGGATATTGACATCAATAGTCAAAATAAGGAAAAATAGCATCACCATAGAGATTCCTTGTATTGCCTTATATAGTCACAGGCTCATCCTTCATACCTGACCCATGGCAACTATTAGTCTCTTCTTCATTTATATAATTTTGTCATTTAAAGAATGTTATATAGATAGAATCATACGGCATGTGACCTTTTGGGATTGGCTTTTTTCACTCACCCTAATTCCCTTCAGATTTACCCAAATTGTTGCTTTATTAATCGTTTACTCCTTTTTATTACTAAGTGATAGTCCCTTGGTATGGATGTACCACCATTTGTTTAACAAGTTACCCATTGAAAGACAGTTGGGTCATTTTCAGTTTTTTATTTTGTATTATTTTTAATTTATTTTTACTGTTGTTCAAATACAGTTGTCTCCATTTTCACCCCACCATGCCCTCTGCCTCACCCATCACTGCATCCCACCCTCAAACCCACCCCCTTTTGCTCTGTCCATGTGTCCTTCATACATGTTCCTTGATGGCCCCACCCCTATTATCCTGGATTATCCCTAACCCTCCTCCCCTCTGGTTACTATCATTTTGTTCTTAAATTCAATGTCTCTGGTTATATTTTGCTTGTTTGTTTGCTTTGTTGATTAGGTTCCACTTATAGGTGAGATAATATGGCATTTTTATTTCACTGCCTAGCTTATTTCACTTAGCATAATGCTCCCCAAATCCATCCATGCTGTTGTGAAGTTAGGAGCTCCTTCTTTCTTTCTGCTGTGTAGTACCGCATTGTGTAAATGTACCATAGCTTTTTGATCCACTCATTCACTAAAACTCCTAGAAGTTTTAGGTTGCTTCCAGCACTTGGCTATTGTAATTTGTGCTGCTATGAACATTGGGGTGCATAGGTTCTTTTGAATTAGTGTTTCAGGATCCTTAGGGTATAATTCCAGCAGTGGAATTGCCAGGTCAAAAGGCATTTCCATTTTCAGTTTTCTGAGGAAATTCCATACTGTTCTGCACAGTGGCTGCACCAGTCTACATTCCCATCAACAGTATACTAGGGTTCACTTTTCTCCACAACCTTGCCAGCACTTGTTGTTTCTTGATTTATTAAGTATAGTCATTCTGACTGGTGTGAAGTGGTATATTATTGTGGTTTTAGTTTGCATCTCTCCGATGGCTAGTGATGCTGAGCATATTTTCATATGTCTCAGGGCCCTCTGTATGTCCTCCTTGGGGAGGTGTCTGTTCCAGTCCTTTGCCCATTTTTTAATTGGGTTGTTTGTCTTTCTGGAGTGGATTCGTGTGAGTTCTTTATATATATTGGAGATCAAACTCTCGTCCAAGGTATCCCTGGGAAATATGTTTTCCCATATGGTTGCTTCTCTTTTCATTTTAATTCTGTTTTCTTTAGCTGTCCAAAAGCTTTTTATTTTAGTGAGAATTTGTTTATTCTTTCCTTTATGTCCTTTGCTCTAGGAGATATAAAGGTGAAAATATTGCTGCATGGAATATCTGAAATTTTCCTGCCTATGTTCTCCTCTAGGATTTTTATGTGTCATGACTTATATTTAAGTCTTTTATCCACCTTGAATTTATTTTTGTGTGTGGTGTAAGTTGGTGATTGAGTTTCATTTTTTTTGCATGTAGCTGTCCAGATCTCCCAACACCTTTTGTTTTTTAAAAATTTTTAATTAATGTTTGAATAGTTATTTCCGTTTTCTCACCACCGCTTTCCCCTGCCCTACCCATCCCCCCAACACCATTTGTTGAAGAGGCTATTTTTAGTCCATTTTATGCTTCTTCCCCCTTTGTCAAATATTAATAGACCATAGAGACTTGGGTTTATTTTGGGGCTCTCTGTTCTGTTCCATTGGTCTATGTGTCTGTTCTTATGCCAGTACCAGGCTGTTTGATTACAGAGGCCTTATAATACAGTTTGATATCAGGTATTGTGATCCCTCCTACTTTGTTCTTCTTTCTCAAAATTGCTGCAGCTATTTGGGTTCATTTATGGTTCCATATAAATTTTTGAAATGTTTGTCCTATATCTGTGAAATATATCATCAGTATTTTAATAGGGATTGCATTGAATCTATCAATTGCTTTGGGTAATATGGACATTTTTATGATGTTAATTCTTCCAATCCATGAACATGATATGTGCTTCCATTTGTTAGTGACTTCCTTAATTTTTTTCTTCAGTGTTGTGTGGTTTCTAAGTACAGGCCTTTACCTCCTTGGTTAAGTTTACTCCTAAGTACATTTTTCTTGTTGCTGAGGCAAATGAGATTTTTTCCCCCTGATTTCTGATTCTGATCTTTCATTATTGGTGTATAAAAATGCCTTTGATTTCCTTTGATTTCTGAGTATTGACTTTGAACCCTGTTGTTTTGCCAAATTCGCATATTAGGTCAAATATTTTTTTGGTGGAGTCTATAGGGTTTTCTATGTACATTATCATATCATCTGCAAACAGTGACAGTTTTACTTCCTCCTTTCCAATTTAGATGCCTTTTATTTCCTTTTCTTGTCTGATTGCTGTGGATAGGACTTCCAATACTATGTTGAATAGAAATGGTGAAAGCACACATCCTTGTCTTGTTCCTGATCTTAGTAGGAAAGATTTTACTTTTTGTCCATTGAGTATGATGTTGGCTGTAGGTTTCTCATATATGGCCTTTATTATGTTAAAGAATGCTCCCTCTATTCCCACTTTGCTGAGTGTTTTTATCATACATGGGTGCTGTATATTATTATCAAATGCTTTTTCTGCATCTGTTGACATGATCATGTAATTTTTGTTTTTCCTTTTGTTTATGTGATGCATTACATTTATTGACTTGGGAATGTTGTATCATCCTTGCATCCCTGGGATGAACCCCACTTGATCATGGTGTACAATCTTTTTAATGTATTCCTGGATGAATTTCGCTGACATTTTGTTGAGGGTTTTAGCATCTATGTTCATCAGCAATATTGGCCTGTAATTTTCTTTCCTGGTTGTGTCTTTATCTGGTTTTGGGATTAGGATGATGCTAGCTTCATAAGAAGAGTTTAGGAGTCTTCCCTCTTCTTGGATTTTTTGTAATAGTCTGAGAGGGATAGGGATTAGCTCTTCCTTAAAAGTTTTGTAGAATTTTCCTGTGCAACTATCTGGTCCAGGGCTTTTGTGTGCCAGGAGGTTTTTGATTACTGCTTCGATTTCATCAGTTGTTATTGGTCTGTTCAGGCTTTCTGCTTCTTCTTCATTCTGTTTTGGCAGATTATATTTTTCTATAAATTTGTCCATTCACCCTGATTTTCAAATTTCTTGGCATATAGAAATTTGCCGAGATTGTAGTAATTTCTTACAATCCTTTCTATCTCTGTAGTATCAGTTGTAATCTCATCTCTTTCATTTCTGATTTTATTTATTTGGGGCCTCTCTCTTTTTTTCTTGATGAGTCTGCTTAATGGCTTGTCAATTTTGTTTATCTTTTCAAAGAACCCGCTCCTGGATTTATTGATCCTTTGGATTGTTGTTTTAGTCCTATGCCATTTAATTCTGCTCTGATCTTGGTTATTTCCTTCCTTCTACTCACTCTGGGCTTTGTTTGTTGTCATTCCTCCAGTTCTTTTATATGTAGGGTTATTTGAAATGTTTCTATCATTTTTAGATAGGCCTGTATTGCTATGAACTTCTCACTCAGAATTCCCTTTGCTGTGTCCCATAAGTTTCAGACTGTTTGTTCATTTTCATTTGTTTCCAGAAATTTTTTGATTTCTTTCTTGATCTCATTCTTAACCCATTCATTGTTTAGTAGCATGCTATTCAATCTCCATGAATTTGAGAGTTTTTGAGGTTTTTCCTTAAGGTTAGTTTGTAGTTTCAGTCCCCTGTTTCTGAGAAAATGCTTGATATGATTTCAATGTTCTTGAATTTCTTGATGCTAGTTTTGTGTCCTATCATGTGGTCTATCTTTGAAAATGTCCCATGTGCACTTGAAAAGGATGTATATTCTGGTGCTTTATGATAAAATGTTCTAAAGATCTCAGTCAAATCCAAATGATCTAGTATGTCATTTAAAACCACTGTTTCCTTGTTGATTTTCTGTCTGGAAGATGTATCCATTGGTCAATCAATTGTTAAAATCCTCTAATATGACTATTACTGTCTATTGTTCCCTTATGCCCATCATGATTTGCTTTATATATTTCGGTGATCCTATGTTGGATGCATAAATGTGTATATGGGTTATATCTTCTTTTTGGATTACATTTTAGCATTATGTAGTGTCCTTCTTATTTCTTACTATAGCCATTGTGTTGAAGTCTTTTTTGTTAGATGTAAGTATTGTTATCCCAGCAGTTTTTATCCTTTCCACTTGCATGAAATATCTTTTTTATGCCTTTACTTTTAGCTTGTGCATATTTTTCATTCTGAGGTGGGTCTCTGTATACAGTGTATATATATTTGTGTGTGTGTGTATATATATATATATACATATATATATATATATGTATATATGCATATAAAATCTTTTTTCTTATCTATTCAGCTACCCTATATTTTTTGACTGGAGCATTTAAGCCATTTATATTTAAAGTAAATGATACGTGTGTATTTATTGCCATTTTATTCTTTATAACTTTGTTCCTTTGTTTTTTTATTTCTTTTCCATCTTCTTATAGAAGACCCTTTAAGATTTCTTATAATACTGATTTGGTGATAATAAACTCCTTTAGCTTTTTCTTGTCCAGAAAGCTCTTTATTTCTCCTTTAATTTTAAATGATAGCCTTGCCGGGTGAAGTGGTCTTGGTTGTAGGTCTTTGCTTTTCATCAATTTGAATATTTCTTGCCAATGGCATCTGCCTGAAGAGGTACTGTTGAAAAATCAGCTGGTAGTCTTATGAGAGCTCCCTTGTAGGTAACTAACTAACTGTCTTTTTCTTGCTGCTTTTAAGAGTCTCTCTCTGTCTTTAACTTTGGCCATTTTAATTATGATGTGTCTTGGTATGTGCTTTTTCAGGTTCATCTTTTTTGGAAAGACTCTGCACTTCCTGGACTTATGTGGGTTTTTTTTTTTTTCCATTCATCAGACTAGAGACACTTTCACTCATTATTTCTTTTAATAGGTTCTAAATCCCTTACTCTCTCTCCTCCTTCTGGTACCCTCATAATGTGGATATTGTTATGCTTCATTTTGTTCCAAAAGTCCCTTAAACTATCCCTATTTTTAAAAATTCTTTTCTTTTTGCTTCTCTGATTTGGTGTTTTTCTGTTACCTTATCTTCCAAATCACTGATTTGATCCTCTGCTTCATCCAACCTACTGTTATTCCTTCTAGTGTATTGTTCATTTCAGATATTGTATTCTTCATTTCTGACTGTTTCTTTTTATGGTTTCTATGTTTTTTTTAATGCTTCTATCTCTTTGTTGAAGTTCTCACTAAGTATCTTGAGCATCATTGTAACAATTTTTTGAACTCTGTTATTTGGTAAATTGATTGGTCCCATTTTTTTTAGCTTTTTTTCTAAATGTTTCTCCTGTTCTTTCATTTAGGATTTGTTTGTTTGTCTCCCTGTTTTGGCTGCTTTTCTGTTTTTGTTTCTATGTATTAGGTAGATCTGCTCTGACTCCCAGTCTTGATAGGTTGGCCTTATGTAGTTGGTGTCCTGGGTATCCAGCGGTGCAGTCTCCTTGATTACCTGATATGGGTGCTCCAGGAATGTCCCTTGTATGGGTTTTATTAGCCATGTTGTTGTAATTGAGACTTTTATCTATTGGCCCATTCATGCATGGGGTTGAACCTCAGGCTGGCTGATTGTGAGTATTGACCCAACCACAGTGTATCTGCTGTTGTGCAGGTGCTGACCACAGAAAGCAGATTTTGCTTCCACAGGACATGGTGCCTGCTGAGATCTCCCTTTGTATATGATGCTTTTGAAGCTAATAGGATCCTGCTTTGATGTTGTCTGAAGCTGGCCGCTGGGTGTGTTAGTTCTGGGCCTCTTGTGAAGGATTTGGTGCAGACCAGTGTTAATTGCTGCCTGTGCCTGGCCCTGGGCAACTTGTAAGGAGCTACAAAGTGAACCACAGTTGGTGGCTGCCTCTGCTGGTTCTAAGTCCATGCAGGCCCTTTAAACGGACTCTCCTGAAATACTGGCAGTTTCTCTCACCACCCCAACCCCCACTGGTTTTTACACCCAGAAGTTATGAGGCTTTATCTTCCTGGTGTTTGAACCCTGGGCTGTATGGTCTGACCTGGGGCTGGGATTGCTGCTCTGAAGGTATCCCTCCTGATTTTTATCCACCACATGTGAATGTGGGACTGCCCTTTCCACTGCTGCTACCACCTCTCTGCACCACACAGAGTCTCCTTGCTTCTCCATCTCAACTCTGCATCTCTGCTCTTCCTAACTTCATTTTTCTTTTTTTTGAAATTATAAGGACTTTATTTTTTTTAATTTTTTGTTTAATTTACAGTTATTTGCAGCCTCTCCCCTCCCCCCTCCCTTCCACTCCCGTCCCACCCC